>JAFBJR010000172.1:13153455-13173646 GCA_016785285.1 Brachirus orientalis
TGTAATTGCAGCCGTTCTGTGAATTTATTTTAAAATGTGTGCTTTTATTTTGAAGTACTAGAAAAAACGGAAGATGTGCATGTTAGCTTGACAAGCTTCAAAAACAAGACCCACCTGTAAAGAAATTAGACCTCCTTAAGTTGATTTTTTTGTTGTTATACTGTGCGTAGTTTCACTGCACTACAGCGGAAGACTTATGTTTGAGGTATAACTGCCGTTGGTTGAGAAACAGGCTAAAGTGGTCAGTATTGTTTTATGTTTTCTTATCTGTATTAGCTACAGTGTTAAGCATGTTATTTTCCTGATGTACGTATCTCATGTTATTTATTATTTGTCTTTCTGCACTTTAAGTTCTACGGTGTGAACGGTGTGAACGGCGTGAACTCTGTGAACTCCGAATAAACATCAGTATCAAGAACGGGAGTCTCGCATTCAATCAATGGGCGGTATAGTATATGTTCTGTCTTTTAATTTTACCAATAGTGCATAACACACTCACATAGTCATTCCTGTTACCGATTTTCATTCCTGTTACCAAATGTTTTTTTCTTATTATTCAATTATTTCTTCAAATATAAAGAAAATAACATTTATACATTTTTCGCATTTATATTGGTTCCAACAGTTGTCTGATTGCTTAATGAAATACATGCTCAATCTTTGGATTAAATTTTTTTTTTTTATGTCCTATAAAGGAAAATGTTTGATTTGCATTCTTAGAGAAATGCAACTCTGGTCAATATATAAGTATTTTCCTTATGTAACCAACCATTTCTTCTACATTAACTCTTTTTCTAAGGGAAAACAATGTATGTGGTTGTTATTCTTTTAAACGCGGTTTTAAAATAGCATTTGAGTTTTGGTAACAGCAGAGAAAAAAATGCAATGATAATAAACTTTTGAAAGTTGCAATAAATAAAATAAAGTAGCCTGAGATTGACCAGTACTCATTTTGAATGAGTAAATGTGTATACTGTATTACTAAATTCTATACTGAAATGGAATGAAAAATGAAGTTTAATTTTGAAGAGTTACAACGAGCAAATTGCACTCTTTGGCGGAATGACCCTTATTTTACATATTGTCAGACAAAAGGACACACATCTGTGGAGAGTAGACAACAAAAAGTCAAAATGAAGAAAGAGAAAACATATGGTTTGGTAAGACAACACCTCTGTCTTTCTTTTTAGGCAACTACTGTTTGCCAAATACAGAACTACATGGCTACTGAATGAAAATAAAATGGCTTTACAGCTCTGATAAATAATTCACAATTTGTGGAATGTTTGTGTATCTTCAACATTCAATTTACTGCAAATCTCTTCTATTAGCATCTTGTCTTACTGCTGTCAGTGTGAGGATAAGTAAAACTGATGTAGCACCCGTGAGAAAGTGGTTTTAACAGTCTTTGTGCTTTAATTCACAGTTTTTGAATTGTACATTTACCAGCCTTATAGTTTTATATTTTTTATAGGCTTTGTCTTGACATCTACTTTGACACTTTGCTTTTGCTGTGCAGATGCAAGTGCATAACAAGAGTAAACAGGTCACAGATACATAATTGGCACACCTGTGTATGCACAGTGGGTGGAACACTATTTATGTAAGATCGTCACTTTTGAAATGTTTGAAAGAGACTTTTGACAAAGGGACTGAGACATTGATTGATGGATTAATTAAATAGGAATACTGTTCCAGAGTAGTGAGCGGGTTACTTTGGTCCAAGAGCTTTTACCATCCAAAAAGGGATGTGCAAAGAATACATGCTTACAAACAAATGTTTATTGAACACACAATGTAATAGTCAGGAGACAGCCGACCTGGAGTGCATTAAAGGAGACACGATTGGAGGTGTTACTTAAAGGTTTACATACTTTTTCTTGCAACTGTACTCTCCATGACTGTAAATTATTAACAATAATTTTATTCTATACAATAACATGTCACCAGTGTGTGAAATGCAAAAAGAAATGTGTTGACCTATGGGGACATTTGAGGTGTGACAGAAAGAGTTTATTGGAATAATTACAAAATGTTGTGGAGTGAAAAAATTTAGGAAACAGGCCTGTGCAAATATATAAAAAAATCTAATGACGTGAATTTTTTGGGTTCGTCGTTTCTACTGTCCCTCCACTTTTCCCATCATTTTTCCACCAACGACAGTTTCTTAAGGATATTTGTCATAAACTTGAAATTTTGTTCTGCCTGAAAATTCCTAGTACATCAGCAGATTCTGCAAAACTCAGAGCAGCAACCATGTCACATTCAAAGTCACATAAATCACCTTTCACTCTCTTTCTGAGTTTTGATTTTGAGCAGGTTGTCTTGACCAGTGATTCTGAAACACTGGGTCAGGGTCCCCCAAATGAGTTTGCATAATTTTACCAACTTTGTTTTAGTTACAATTTATGCGAATATGTTTTAATATATATGCACACATTATGCACAAATGTTCTTTTGTCACAATCAGTATAATAGTTTATAGCCAAAAAAGAGAAAACAGATCACCACGCTGGTTACCTGTCTCTTCGAGAAATAATTTTTTAAGTTTTTTTTTACTTCCATACAGAATGGAAACTTTATCAGCTGCCCCACAATGAATCATCACATCCTCCACTGCCTCTTAAAAAACTCCTAAAGTAAACTGCTTTATGTTGTTAATATGAACTTAAAAATTGTTGTGAATTTAAATGTGACAGAAAGAGAGAGAGAGACTGTGTACACTTTACACACACTTATTTTATTTTATTTTATTTTATTTTATTTTATTTTATTTTATTTTATTTTATCTTTTTGGCTCATGTTTCTTTTGGGGCTCCATAAAAGACAAGAGTTTTGTTCTATAAGTAAGTTAGTAAGTAAATTTTATTTATATAGCACCTTTCACAGGCAATACAAGCAAAATACACACAATACCAACAGGATTACAATCTAGAATGAACTCAAGGTTGAATATGCAAAGAGAAATCAAATTTCCATTTCAATTCCCTCCTTTTGATTATTGATTCATCAATAATACAAAACAAAATAAAAAGTCACAACTTAATTATCGGACACATTAATTCACACAGATTTTAAAATGCATCATCATGGCAGTTGTTTAGAAAATAAAAGATGAGGGAAAAAATGAATAGAAGAAATTAAAATAAAATAAAATAAAAAAATAAAAAGAAAACATTTACAAAATGTCTTCACCAGAGTCAGATTTTGAGTTGGGGTCATGATAGGGGTCAGAAATGTGAATCGAGGCTGAATTCTGATTGCTGTTGTTAATGTCTACATGAACACATGTAAAAGATTGGATTACCTTATTAGATTATCTACAGCTGGAATAACCATTGTCAGCGCTTGTTACACTGTGTTGTCTTTGTGATCTGCGATCTGCATAGTGATTTGAAATTGAATTGAATAGAAAAAAGCTTTATAAAATGTAGGGATGTAAGAACATACAGAAAAGCTACCGAGGATAAAATATTTGAATTAAACTGAATGAACCTTGATGAATGTGGTGTACATTGTGCATGGATTTGTAAGTGAAATTGATTCTGTCCTTCACATTTATAGTTTTATAAACTACATTTCCTTTTATTCTCATTTATACATTTTATTACATTTATAGTCAAAAAACGGCCCATGACCTCAGCAACATGGCGTCCATCCACATGGTGGATGTGGATAAAGCTCCGGTCTGCACGATACTCTGACATCAGTTACATCCCCTCCACTGTTTCCTTTCTCAACGGGCGGCATTATGGGTGAGTGAAATAACTGCATGATAAATATTTGAACGAGTCATTAGGTCACAGTTGTATCAAGTTATCTGTTTGGACAGGACAGTTCTGAATCAGTTATGAGGTTTTAATAGTACTACAATGTCATTGTTGATTAAAAAAAAAAATAAATAAACTGATGATGATGACAATACTACAACTGCTAACGATAATAATACTAGTCTCAAAAACTGAATCCATAATTGTTATTTTCATCGACACAAACGCTTATGTTTGTATCCATTTTTAAGTTTTTGTTGTACAAACAACTGTAATACAGACAAAAGAGGGAGAGGTTTCCTCAGTAAGCAAATTGATTTTAATTCAATTTCAAGAAATGTTGTCCTCGTTGCTCTGTTGACTACTTTTGGACCCGTCCGGTTTTTGTTTGTCACACACAAAAAATGAATTGTAAAATGAAAACTGATGACCACCACACACCCCACCAACATCCCCTCCCCCCTTGCTTTCTTAGTGGGAATGTTCACCCTCCATCAATTTTTTTCAACTTTTTTAAGGGTGTGTGTTACACCATGTAAATATCATTTAACTGATGTCAATCATTCATAAATCAATGAATACCACGAATACTCGTAATTTCATTAGTTTCCATTGAAAATGAATTGAGAGGGCAGATTAGTGCCACCTCAAGTGGACTGATGTGTTGAATGTGTGATGAAATATGTGACGGTGACAAAGTGGACGCACTCAGAGAGTGCAGAAGTAATGATAAAATCCTGGATCCAGACGATGATCCGGATCACCACCAAAATAATCATTTGTTCCTTGTCCCAATACACACCTTTTCTGGAAATTTTATCAAAATCCGTCCATAACTTTAGTTAGAGTTATTGTGCTAACAGACAGACTGGCAATAACATAACCTCCTTGGTGGAGGTAATGAACTGCAGTACCAGTAAATTGCCACAAGGTGACAGGACATGCACATAAATGAATGTAGTGCTGCCTGTGTGTCACGTGATCAGGCTTTGCAGCAAGTGCTTCAGCATATAATGACCAAAACATTCCTGTATCCAGTTTGAGTTTAGGATCAGCACCAAAATCTAGTCATCTGTTCCTTGTCCCGTTACACTACACATCTAAATCCGTCCATCAGTTTTTGAGTTATTTATAACAAACAAACACACCAACACAGGCGTAAACATAACCTCCTTGGCACAGGTAATTATAGTGGTTGAATATGAGACGCAAAGACATTTGAATTATTTCTTTATTTGACAAATCACTGCACTATTGACAGGTTTTGGAACCAAAGCCTTTTAAGAAAATATAAGAACAGTAAGTCATGTCAGGTAGGCAGAAAACCATACCCAGGTCTATCATCTGTGCTCTGGCACTGCATCACTATTGTTGGTGCTTTTCCAAAATAAGCAAAATAATACCAGATGACAGAATCTTTGCCATCACTTGAGTGTTTTTGTCCAGTTTCAAATACTGTCCACTTGTCCCCCACTAAATTTACAGGAGGCAGCACTTTTTGTTTCCCCCCCAAAACTAGCAACTGCCAAAAACAGAATAACAGAGCAACACTTTGCAAGCAGTTCACCCTTTCATTCAAACATCCTATCTCTCTCTTTCTTTTCTCTCACCCTGACACCCCGTCAATCACTCTTCTTCTCGGGCTTCGGCCTCAGGAAGAAGACAGGCCTGTTGCAGCAGCGGTAGCACAGAGCCTGAGGCACCACAGCGTACAGGACATTGATCAACAAGAAGAGCAGCTGGTTGTCAGCAGGCACTCTGTAGGAGAACGGTGTCCGTGTGTGCAGCGACGCACCGATATGAGAGAACTGGGCCTGTGGGGTCGAGAGCAGAAAGTGACGGCAGTGACTAATAAAAGTTTCCCACTTAGAATATAACCTTACAAGAGCCCACAGGTGCTTTAAAAATGCCAACCATTCAGACACACACAAACATAGAGTATAAATACATAGACCAGTGCATAAATATACAAAGGAATAAGAAGTGTCACCACACTACTGGGTATTAAAGGTCATTCTGAATAAACACAGGATACAAGGATGGGATGGGGTGTGATGCAGAAGAGGGTGTTAATTACATTATATATCATATATATTATTTATGTTACTGAGTATGCATTTATTGATTTATTTTCAGTTTAAATTGGTTCTTTTGGCCCATTTGTCTATGTGATGATGTGCATATTTCAAGTTGTCAATTAAAATTATTATAATTATTATTAGTAGTATTGTTAGTATTAGCAATAACGTATAATATACTGTAAATAAGAGAGAAAGTGTAGAATTCTTCCCACTCCTTTTGAACTTGTGTTCATTTAAATTGATTTCCTTTTTTTCTTTTGTTGTTGTTTTGTCCCCAATTTACATTGTGTCATGTAGCCACTTTTTATTCTGGTCTAATGAGATCACGTTTGAGAGGTTGAGAATAAAAGGAAATCGTCGTGACTGCAAATCCTGAGTGCTTCCTGAAAAAGTTTTCATTGTGTCAAATAAATCAAAGCAAAGTTGAAAATATCTTGACAAGAAATCACACTGTCAAACATTTCATTCAGATTAAAAAAAATAAAAATAAAACACCAAGCAAACATAAAATATAAAACCAAATTCACTTAATGCAACTCATCCTCAAATATTTTCAATATAAGATTTCTATCAATTAAAATAAATCACTGAGAAGAGACTCATGAAGTGTCTCATAGCAACCACACCTGTCAGAGCATCAGCGCTGCTATTTATAGCCCGGCCTGAACAGCTGACATTTACATGAATAGCACCGTTCCTCCTGGTCTGAAGTCAGCTTCTGCCGGTGAGTGAGGCGACAGCCTGCAGCTCAAAACACAATAGCAGCCTTGTGTTCAGCACTTAACTCTGCAGAGCTTCCAGCTTTACGTGTAAACAGAGCCTGTATTTGCTGCTGATTCAGACAACGCGTGCTCTAATGCAGAGACGCTGGTGTTTGACGGCACAGGGACGTTGACCTAAACAGGCCAAATCTGCAACCACTTCAGAGGAAAAGTGCCTAGACTGTGCTTTTCTGTACTGCAGTAGATGATAAAAACCATAAAGGGTGGTGACCACAGGAATTATTCCACAGAGAGACATCAATAAAGATTAACAGATTGGAGACTAGATCAATCGTAGGTTTTGTTTAGGGCTTCAACGATTATTTGACTGTTTATCGATTGCTAAATTAATTGTCACCTATTTTATTGATTTTAGTGTTTTTATGATAATTAAAACTAAGTTTTCACAGATTTTCTTTTAGCTTCTTAAATGTGAATATTTTCTGTTTTGTTTGCTCCATATAACAAAGAAATTATTAAAACTGAATCGTTTTGTCAAGACATTTGAGAACACCAGCATTTCCATTTTAATCGAGAAAATAATCGACAGATTAATCAATTATGAAAATAATTATTAGTTGCATTCCTAGTTTTGTTTCTTTGGCCTTAAACTAATGATTATTTAGTTAAAATTGGCATTTTATGGAAGCCATGATAGATTAATATAAAAGGCTCTTATTATTTTCCAGCAAATCTGTTCAATATTCTTTTGTTAAACAACTGGAAACAATAATAAGGATCCATTAACAAAATGGCAGTGATTTTACATTTAAATGGCACAATAAGCACACAGTCAGCAGGCACAGTCAACATTAAACACAATACAGATAAAAAAAATAATTATTTGAGATTAGAGAGATTAAAAAAAAAAAACAAAAAAAACAATACTGGTTTATATGTAAATTTTGTATTTATATAACATTTATTTTTACCTGGGGCAAATTTGACAAGGTTGTGTTTATGGAAAATCTGTTTGTGATTAGATTTTGGTGGTGATCCTGGCACAGACCCAGATTCAGGATTTTTTTTTCTTTCCTTTTTTTAAAACGTTTGTTTGCTGTACAAGATAGTGGAGTGTACTGACACTGTGGGAACCTGAGCAGCCTTGGTGGAGGTTTACATTCTCCATTTGCTTTTTCTAGTATTGTAGCTTTCCTATTTAAAATACCTAAACAGGTGAGTTAAATTAATTATATGTGTTTGTGTCTAATTTTAAGAGTAAAGTCAAGATCTGAAGGCATCAAAAGTCCAACACATGCACTTGGTCCAGACACACTGAAAGATGTGTTTTCACTATTGACTAATGGTCAAAGGACACTGTGGGTGTAGTAAAGCTCTGTCTAACATAAACAGAGGTCCAGTCATTCTGGATAGACAAATAATTATGTGCTTCAACAATACAATCCTGGACACCAGCAGAGACATCTACCAGCCATTTTGTTAGGTATTAGGTAATCGATTGATTGGTTTCAATGTCTTCTGGTTTTTCAGCTTCTTAAATGTAAATATTTTCTGGTTTCTTTGCTCCATGTAACAAAGAAATCATTAAAAGTGAATCATTTTGGTTTGTCGACAAAACAAAACATTCGGGAACATCATCTTTTCCAGGTTTGGAAAACAATGATCAACATTTTTCAACATGTAAGGACCAAACAAGTATTTGATTAATTAAGAAAATAATCGACAGATTAATCAATTATGGAAATAATTGTTATTTGCAGCCCTACTCTGAACTCACAACAAACCTTGACGCAGATGGACTACAGCAGCACTAGCAGAAGACCACACTGAGTGAAACTTCTGCCACGTAAATAGGTGTAATATGTACCTAATAAAGTGGCCGGTGGGTTTATAGGAACGACCAGCAGCATACGTACCTGTGCCAGTGCTCCTGAGTGTACAAGTGTCAGGTCCGTCATCCACTCACATCCCGGGACCAACAGCCCGTACAGAGTAATGATGTAGTATGGGCCAGAGTACAGCATACTCACCAGCATCTGGCAAACATGAACACACGTGTATGCTTGAGTGATGTGTATAATTACGGTTTGTTTGGTTTGTTTAATGTCCCCGAGTTACCTGGATTTTGGGGTAGGCTGAAGGATCTTTCAGGTAAGGTTCATACAGTTGTGTGTAGTCTTGACAGTATTTGCTGGAACAGTCCAGAACAACCTAAAAACAAACACAGGTGTCTGAAGTATAGAGGGTAAAATGATGACGATTATATGTGTGTGCAGAGCAATAGAGCATCAGAGGGCTTCTTACCAGGCCTCTGAAGATGCTGAAAGCCAAAGCAGGGATGAGGTACATGACAAACAGAAAGTCCAGAGGTCTGTTGAGTAAACTCTTTCTTTGAGCCTCCTGGACGCTCTGACAGAAGGAGAGAAAAGAGTGCGATGCTCAAACTGTGAAAACACAAACACCCTTTTCTGCTTATTTAAAAGGACCAGAGTTTAACATTATGGATGGTTTGTCAGCAGAAATTAGCACATACTACCCACAAGTATGCTCGTAAATATCTACAGTATAACTGCTATCAAATAAAAATTCTTTGTTTTTTTAGCCTTAGCATAAGTCTTTTATGTTTGCTTTAAACAAGGGCCTGGCTTTATGGTTGAAGCAGATACTTACTATGTTAAGGAAGAAGCTTTGCCACCATAAACCCAAAGCATAAATCAAAATAGATGAAGGAGGAAACAGCAGAGAGAATGTAATAGTCAAAAGAGTTGTTAAAAAAAGAGTTTGCATGCTTTTTGGGGTGTGAAGGCCAACCCAAAACAAAGGTTAACAAAGGGAGTGGTGAATGCAGGAGTCCTGATTGTTGTACTCTGCAGACTCACCATTAGATGTCGCTAAGTCTTACACCCTGGACTCATAAACATCATCAACAAAAAGTGGCAAAAATTACAAAACCTTTTGAGACTTTTCATTATAAAATACTTGCTGTATGTTTATTTTGCCGTTTAACTATCAAACTTTTTCAAATGTATATCCAACAAGGTTCCCACACCTTGGTTGACATCAAATTCAATTCAAATTCAAGGACTGAATGTGCTGACACAGCTTTAGATGGGAGGGCAACTTTTAAGAGCTGCTTCTCCCGTGGCGTCCACTTTTATTGATGTGCAGCACGCTCTGCATCTGGACAAGTGATTGTCCTTAGGATCTTGGTCAAGCCAGTCTTTGTCATTTTGTTTGGTGACAGAGTTCTTGGAATTTTCATTTCCCAGGGATCATGTCATTTGCTCTCTCTTGCTTGACGTCACTCGCTCTTTGTTCAGCATGGAATCTCACGTCAACGGTGGAGAGAGACAGTGGACAGTGTCCACAACACCGCTAGTAATTATGACTCGATGTTTATTCTATGTAGGCCTAGTCTACATACATCAGGCAATGCATAGCGCATAAAACAGTAGGTGGCGTCATAATAAACAAAGGAGGCATTTTTCTGAATAACAACTTAACTTTTTTCTGCAAGCACTTTCAATGACTCATGTCTATTTAGGGTGTTTTCCAACACTTTCAAGGGTTTTTCAAATTCACAAACTTTCAAGGATTCCAAAGGACCTATGGGAACCCTTGAAAACTGCACTGCTCTCATGTACACTGTTCCAATGGAAACTATGATAAGTATTTACAATAAAAAACTGATCGTGACTTACATTCACCTGAACGTCTTGTGAGTACGGCTGGCTGAAGACACGGAAACAGGCCCAGACTGCCACTGAGATATACAACATGTGGAGGAAAAAGAGAGGGCCAACATGGGTCCCATATTTCCCTGTGAAAGCAAGAATAGAACAATGTTAAATTTTCGTGTGTGGAAAAAAAAAAACACAGAGCAAAACATATATTTGTATTAAAATGTGCATGTGTTTAACTTCTACAGAAAAACAACAGTGGGAACCATTGTGATTTTCAGAGGGAGTGTGCAGGGGGATCACATGGGCGAGCCCACATTTGTCATCTAAAATCATCCCATTATTTTTAGTGTACTCACCCACAGCATTCCCAAGAATGTAGACTATGGCACTCATGAGAAAAGATCCCACCCAGTAGAGTCCAATGGCTCGGTAACTGTCCCTGGGCAAACCATGCAACAAGGCCATTGTCAAAGCCAGGTGAATACATTACACTTCCAAAGACAGCTATTGATATTTAAATAGACTGTGTAAGTTTAAACTTAATTAACCTAATAGACTGAAAACTCTTCTTCTTTTTTAGCCAAGGATTAAGTATGAGGAAGTTCAACTTAAAGGTACACTGTGTAAAATTTTGCCACTTTTTTTTTTTTTTTGGCTTGGCTTGACAAACCTTCAGTTTTAATCAAAACTCAAAGGATCTTTAATTTGTCCATTGTGGGCTACAGTAAAAACATGGAAGTCCAAAATAGCAGCCTCTGTTGACCTGATAAAAATGTAAAAGGCTCATTCCGGGATGATGAATTACAATAACCTATACCAGTGGTTCTCAAACTTTTTATACCAAGTACCACTGAGAAAATATTGAGCTCTTGAAAGTAACACCATTAATGCCAACATTAAAATACAGTGGTGTAAATAGGCTGAGCAAAGTCAGCTACAGACAGGAGGCAGATTTATTCCCAATAAGATCTTTTGCTTTCTCACCATCCTCCTCTTCTTCATATATACTTCAGACACTGGTAGTGAAATTAGATTAAGATGGAGCGAGAGATAAAGTGACTCTAAATATTATTATTTGTTTTATTTTCTACACACTCCAGTCAAAATTCCTCAGCTCCACTCACCCCGATCACGCACAGTATTTCTGATTTTCCTCCGAGTACCACCAGAGGATGCTCGCGTACCACTGGTGATACATGAACCACAGTTTGAGAAACATTGATAGATACAATCAGGTGATTATAAACTCATTTAAAAAATAAGTAGAATTATCTTAAATGTCTCCCAAAATAAAAAATGTTTGACTTACAACAAAAGGCTTGTGTATGTGATCTGGCCTTTCTGTGTGGAGTTTGCATGTTCTCCATGTGTGTGTTCTTGTATTTGTGTGTGAGGACCAAAAATTGCATAAACCCTACAAAGTGAGGGGACATTTTGACAAACTGAAGACATTTTTGCCTGGTTCTTACTTCTTTAAAGGACTTTTTCAGGGTTAGGACCTAGTTTTAGGGTTAGGCGTCTAGTTGTGATGGTTAAGGTTAAGGTGAGGAGCTAGGAAATACATTATGTCTATGGTGGTCCTCACTTTGATAGAAGTGCAAATTTGTGTGTGTGTGTTTTCTCCAGTTTCTCTGGTTTCCTCCCACAGTCCAAAAGGATAATTGGACACTAAAAGATTGTCCGTACAGGTGAATGTGAGAGTGAATGGTTGTTTGTCTCTTTGTGTTTGCCCTGCAATGGACTGGCAACCTGTTCAGGGTGTGACCCCACCTATGATGGCTGGGATTGGCTCCTGCGGATTCAAGACCCTCATGTGGAAGATAAGATGGCAGACAATGAATGAAACTGGACCTTTGACAAATGATGCTGTAAAGAAATTAATTATGGGAACTGTGCGGCTATGGTACATAATTCTGGACTCACCCCCAAGTAATGGCAGCAATCATGAGCAGATACATGAGATAGTGCACACAGCCGTCCCAGTAAGAGATCATGTGTCCATGTGCTGTATTAATATGCGGATCTGCCTGAAACACAGCATCAGTTTATCAGTAAAAGTGTTCGGAGAAGGACGTAGTTCAATCACAAACTGGACACGGGACACAACACTTGCCTCTTTGAGGTAAAAAGTCACAAATCCATCAATGATGTTGTCCTGCTCCAGCCCAATGATCAGATTGACCACGCTGAGGAATGCAAACACAGCATACACTGCACAGACAGATGTGCGTCAAGTTAGAGCAAAAACATATAGAGTAAGTGCACTGGCTTCCTGCTAATTTCAGTCTGAGGTGGACAACATGAAAATAAAATGTAATGTAAAGGCTGTCAAGATGGTTCACCCCACACTTTTTAATCAAACACACCACACTATATGCAGACAGTTCTTGGCATGTTTGTGTCAGTAAAATCAATATTTATCTTCATAAACTACAAATAATGTGTTTTTTTATAAGTAGACTTTGGTCAACTGTGTTGTTTTAAAGTGCTTTATAAATAAAGTTGGATTGGAGTAGAGCTGCATAGATTAATCCATCATTAATCTATTCAAATCTAATTGTCAACAATTTTGATAATCAGTTTAAGTGTGCTTTTTAATAAGTAAAACAAGTTAGAGTTCTTAAATGTAAATATTTTCCTGGTTTCTTTGCTTCATATAACAAAGAAATCATTAAAACTGAATAATTCTGGTATGAGGACAAAACATGACATTTGAGAACACCATCATTATGAGTTATGGAAAACATTTTCTGACATTTTATGGATCAAAAAAATATTAAATTAATCAAGAGAACAATGGACAGATGTATTTGCAACCTTAAGATAAGATAAGATGGGGAAGTCACTTGCTGCAGCAAAAAATGAAAGAAACTTAGCAAGTAACAAATACAATAAAGTAGTAAAAAAAAGCATAAATAAAAAACAAAAACACACATAAACATGTTTTACAGTAGACAGGCACAGATGGCAGAGAAATGTGGGAATTCCTACCATAGAAAAGAGGATCTCCTGGAGCTTTCTTCTTGATCATGAAACGAGTTGAAACTGCCAGGATGAGGAGTGATGTGCATCCAGCGAAGAGGAACGCATCAGCACTGAATGTAATGAAAAGAATGTAAAATAATCTGATTAAAAAAACAAAACATTATGATAAGCAGTCACAGTATTTATCCATTTCAGGGCTAAAACTTCAAAAAAAAAACCAGAAGAATGAGGGGCTGGCTCACTGTGACTCACCTGCTGTTGTGGATGAAGGAATTGAACAGATAACAAATGGGTATGGACATCAAGGAGAGCACGAACACTCCTGTCCCTGCGGACGCGCTCATTGTGCTGGAGGATTTCTTTTAGAGAGTTGTGTTTTCCACCGGTTTGGATAAAATGATACAATCCCCCCCCCAAAAAAATAATGTTATGTCATTTTTGTAAAAATGTCCCACATGCGCAAAGTGAATCTGTCGACGTAAACAAGGCGCAGACTTGTCAGCTACAGACAGTCACACCGCAAAGTGCATGCTGAGTCCTGCTCTGCTGCTCCCTCTCTGTCTGTATCGCACGCACGCACGCACGCACGCACATGTTTGTGCTTCTATCAAAGTGAGGACCCTCATAGACATAATGCATTCCCAAGTCCCTTACCCTAACCCTAACTATCACAACTAGATGCCTAACCCTAAACCCAATTCTAACCCTAACCCTAAAACCAAGTCTTAACCCTGAAAAGGCACTTTTAAGGGTTGAAAAAAAGTGAGGACCAGCTAAAATGTCCTCACTTTGCAGCAAGAACACACACACACATACACACACAAACACTGGTTTCCATGACTTTAGAGGACATTGCATTGACTGGCATTCATTTCCTGGAGACTGACCCTAACGCTAATTACTAGTGCCCTAACCCCAAACCTAATCCAGGCTAACTTTAAAAATGTAGTCATTTACATTATGAGGACTTTTTATTTTTATTTATTTTTTGTCCCCATAGGGAAGACAAGTCCCCATAATGTGACCGTGTAAACAGATTTATGTCCCCACAACATGAGAAATACCAGGTGCACACTTACTCATTATCCCTAACCTTAACCATAACCAGTTAATGCCCAACCTTAACCTAACCACAATTCAAATATTACCCCTTAACCAGCTCTTCAGAGATGAGGTTCTGCCTTATTAAGACCAGGTTTTGGTCTCCGTGAGGACTACTGGTCCTGACAAGGTCAGTGTTTATGCCACAAAAGATCCTAAAGAAGTAGTAAAAACAAGTAAACACACACGTTTGAGGACCCTCATAGACAATGCATTACCTACCCCTTACCCTAACCTTATCCATCACAACCAAATACCTAACCCTAACCCTCAAACCTAATCCTAGTCTAACCCTAAAACTAAGGACCAGACAAAATGTCCTCATTCTGGTTTACACATTTTTTTGGTCCTCACAAAGCAACAAATAGAAGAACACACACTTTTATGTGGGTAAAAGTGCGCACACTGACACCTAGCGGTTGATTGATGTTCATAATATTAGTTTTAAACTTTTACAAGCACATCCTTCTGCCTGTCTTATACACATAGGTGTTAAATATTTTTATTGTGTTGTCAGTATGAACTTTCCACATGACAGCTCAGTATTGGTACATCTTATCCGTTTTCTGTTTTATTATTATTATTAATAATAGTAATGTAGTAGTAGTATCTTCTGAACGTTCTTCTGTCTTCCAGTAGAGGTCAGTAATGCACCGCGATGAAACTAACAGATTTGTTGTTTTGACGGAAGTGAATGCTGCGTCACATCCGGAAAGACGCGGCAGGCTGACAGATTGGTGTGACGACAGGTAACAACGGGATCGGGGTGATGGCGTCCGCGGCGATGGATACGACGTAAATAAACAACATCGCGCGTGGTTCGGTCGGTGCATGTTTATGTATCAGCAACGGTCCACTGTGGCGGGAGATTAAAGTCAATAAGTGTGTAATAATGGCGACCGGGAACAGCAGCGGCGGCGGTATGGTGTCAAACCATGAGCGTCAGGAAGCAGCGTCCAACTCGGTTCAGTCCGGAGCCGCTGTCGCAGCAGCAGCGGTGTGCAACGCGCCTGTCTCCGGTTCTGCTGCTCCACCAGCCTCCCCGCCTGTCCTCGGCCTCCACCGGGAGCCCGTGTACA
This sequence comes from Brachirus orientalis, assembly GCA_016785285.1. Lineage (NCBI taxonomy): Eukaryota > Metazoa > Chordata > Actinopteri > Pleuronectiformes > Soleidae > Brachirus > Brachirus orientalis. Next base: position 13,168,877 of record JAFBJR010000172.1, read on the forward strand.
ACTGGCAGGCGACGAAGAGCTCCCTTAAAGAGCGCTTCGCTTTTCTGTTCAACAACGACCTGCTCAGCGACGTCCGGTTCATCGTGGGGAAAGGCAGGCAGGCCCAGAGGATACCCGCTCACAAGTTCGTCCTGGCCGCCGGCAGCGCCGTGTTCGATGCCATGTTCAACGGCGGGATGGCCACCACCTCAGCTGAAATCGAGTTGCCGGATGTGGAGCCGGCAGCCTTCCTCGCCCTGCTCAGGTAAGAAGGAGGGACCTCAGGGGATCATTATTAATTGATTCGAAGAATCGGGCTCCAGTTAGCGATTATTTTCATAATCTGTTCATCAATTATTATCTCGGTTAATCGAGTACTTATTTGGTCCGTAAAATGTCAGAAATGTGAGTCTCAAATGTCTTGTCTACAAACTAAACAAAATTATTTTAGTTTTAACAATTTCTTTGTTATATAGACCAAAAAAACAAAACAAAAACATTAATGTAGCCAATAAATTTGAATTTTTAAAAAAGCACCAAAACCAATTAATCGAGTATCAAAATATTTGACGGATTATTTAGTAATAAATAAATAATAATTCAGTCAGGCAGTTTTATTGAGATCAACATCCATTTTCCAAGAGGGACCTGGGATCAAAAACCAAAAATAAAACAAATAGCAAGAACAGATTAGGAAAGATTTAATACACAAATAACATTTTTTAAAGAAAGACAGTTCAGAGTAATTCCAATTATCCTCTTAAACCCTGACCCTCTTTTTGAGGCCCCTGCTTGAAAATGACATGCCCAAAATAGATAGATAATAGAAAATAGAGTATATCTCTACCATTACAAGCTCTATGTGAATTATATTGGTATAAAAATAAGAATAACACTTGTAAGATTCCATCAGAAGAGACAATAAAAATAGACAATATTTCTGATCATTGCTCTTGAAAGTGAGTTGTTGTTTTGCTCTTATATTGTGGCTGGATCAATGAGTCTTTGTAGTAAAGTAATAAACAAAAATGGTACCGTTGGACTCTGTGGAGTGTTCCCAGCAGACATGTTGTTTCCTGACTAGTGTTTTAACTGTGTTTGGTTATTTTAAGAAGTCAGCTTGAGTGGCTTTTATGAGGTTTTAGCCGAGTTTCTTACCTTTCTGTGGGTGTCATGGCTGTGTTCTTTGAAGGTTAGACCTGGCTTTATTACGTGTAATATATATTAGTAAAATTTTAAAGAAAGACCACTCACTCACTCATTTTCTACCGCTTTATCAGGGTCACTCCAATTATTTAGTGGGCAGCACTCTATCTCGTGTACCAAATGATAATCTAGTGTCTTGTTTTTTTCTTCCGCATGTAGGTTCCTGTATTCTGATGAGGTCCACATCGGTCCGGAGACTGTGATGACGACTCTGTACACAGCTAAGAAGTACGCGGTTCCTGCTCTGGAGGGTCACTGTGTGGAGTTCCTCACCAAGCACCTCAGAGCTGACAACGCCTTCATGCTCCTCACTCAGGTTAATCTCAGTTACATCTACTCTGTAATTTGCGCTTGTGATTCAAACAACCTTTGCTTTGAATGTTTAACCCTGCCCTTTAGACACATCAAACTGATGTCATTTTGGTTTTTGCTGATGCATTATACAAAATAATTGAATAACAGGTTTACATTGCACTGCATGTCACACTGCAGCTGGGGTTGATGACTTTCTTCTCCTGCTCTCTGATATGCCTTAAAGAGCATCGTCCATCCATTTTTAATTAAAAAAAAACTAAATTTAAAAACTAAAACATGTTGACACAATGAAAACTGCATCTGTGTACTGTGTAAATAGCAGTACAATCTAATTTAATAATCATGTACCAACCCATCAAAACCTTTTTACCAAAAGTTTTGATGGGTTACAGAGGGGAGAATGGAGCTTCTTTCTTTCCCAGTCTGCACCCTAACCCCTGTCATTACGCAAAGTAATTTTGGTTACTTTGAGCGAGTGGAAACACTAAAAGAAGTGTGTACAGCCAAAATCAGCTAATGACTGAACTGAGTTGAAGTAAAAACTGAAGTGACGTTAGATTAATACATTTGTTTTTCGATTTTATTTGATGATCAATTATTTGATACTTAATAATATGCCATGTTAGCTACAGCAACAGCATGTGCTTTAAGTGTAGGATTTTCCAAATCAGATGATGTTAGAATTCAAGATATAATTAAAAACTTTTAAATATAAATATATGTGTTACAGTCAAACCATTGTCAAATTAGTTAACACAATGTTGTCCTGCACTGCACACTACAAGTTTTATGTCAAGGCAGACGGAGGCAACAGCAGCATTGCGTTAGTAAAGTGAGAAGACTGCAAGTAGGTTTGAGTATGATTGAAAACACAAAGGGAAGCCCATGAAAAGTTTAAAAAGTGAATTCTCTTGCTCAAAAACTCCTGACCGTTCAGCATTTTGATTAGAGAAACACATAGTTTTCCCACCCACCCCAGCACTGCTGCTGTATGCACACAAAAACTCTGTCAGGCAGGTTTTCAGATGAAGGATGCCACACACAAATAATGTTACATTGTTCATCTGTTTACAGTGACCAAACAGGCAGAATAACAACAACAATAATAACATCAACCAAAACAAAAATTACAAAAAAGTTATGCACTTCAGTTATAAGGCTCAATATTTAGTCAATAAAGATTGGAGTTTTCTTTGTTTTGTAATGTTTTTTCTTGGTACATATAAAATAAATGATCAGTGATAATTCTTGGTGACTCCATCTCTGTGGCTTCTTTTGTTCTTTTTTTTTTGTATTACAGGCGAGGTTATTTGACGAGCCTCAACTTGCCAGTCTCTGCTTGGACACCATAGACAAAAGCACTGCAGATGCAATAAACGCAGAGGGATTCACAGACATTGACCTCGGTACGTGAGTCTCACTGACCCGATATTCTTGTTTTCTACACCTCCATGTGGACGTGAAATGATGAATGTTCCTCTGTGCATAGACACCTTGTGTGCAGTGCTAGAAAGAGACACACTGAGCATCAGGGAGAACCGTCTGTTCGGGGCCGTGGTACGCTGGGCGGAGGCCGAGTGTTACAGACAACAGCTTCCCCCAACCTCAGAGAACAAGCAGAAGGTTTTGGGGAAAGCACTCCCTCTCATCCGCTTCCCGCTCATGACTGTTGAGGAGTTTGCTGCAGGTAAACGAATCACAAAAACACGGCAATAGTTGTAGATAATTTTGGAGTCCACTCTTTGTGTGTGTTTTGAATACTGCAATTCTACACTGACCAGTTACACATTCGTCATGTTCCTGATGTGTCCAAACAAGTCAAACCACAGAAACCAGTTTGATATTCTTTCTTGTGCAACAGGGCCTGCCCAGTCTGGAATATTGTTCGATCGGGAGGTGGTAAATCTGTTTTTACACTTTACAGTAAACCCCAAACCACGAGTCGACTACATTGACAGACCCCGCTGCTGCCTCAGGGGGGAGGAGTGCAGCATTAATAGGTTCCAGCAGGTTGAGAGTCGATGGGGGTACAGTGGTACCAGCGACAGAATCAGGTGAGATGAAGGAAAGTGATCTTCTGTGAGTGGCAATTGATTTTTCTCTGTAAAAGGATTCAAAGTCATTTTCCTTTTTCCCTCTCTGTCTTTCTTCCTTTGAAGATTCAATGTAAACAAAAGGATTTCCATTGTGGGTTTTGGCTTATATGGTTCAATTCATGGACCCACTGACTATCAGGTCAACATACAGGTAACTTAATATGGCATAGAGACAATGAAGTTAATACTGATGCAATTAATATTTTCATTGCGTGTGTTAGGATTTGAGTAAGTTACACTTCTGGGTAGCACTGGACATCCGTAATTTTTAAACTTTTAGTTTTACATGAAAGCTCTCCATGTGATTGTTTATGTTACTGAATTTGTAGGTGGTTTTCTTTGTTTTAATGGTGTAACTTATATGTCTGGTAGGTCAATAGTGATGAATTGATTATTAGAGGATTGCTAAATTAAAATATTTTGACAATTGATTAATCCGTTGGAGAGACATTTGAGACTTTTGTTATCATTTCAAAGTTTAGGCAAAATCCAGTCATAATTTCGTGGCCCAAACGACTGATCGGTGTCGAAGAATTTAAAGTCGTTTTGAAGTGGATCTTTGTTTGTACCTCATAATCCATCCATTAATAAGGCTTAATGTCCTTGTGCAGATCTTAGAGAGTGACAAACACATCACTCTGGGCCAGAATGACACTGGTTTCAGTTGCGACGGCACGGCAAGCACATTCAGAGTGATGTTCAAAGAGCCTGTGGAAATCCTGCCCAACGTCAGCTACACTGCGTGTGCCACCTTAAAGGTCAGTCAAGTCTGCTAGGTTTTTTTTTTCTTGTTTTCAAAAATGTCCAAAATAAACATCAATGAACATATGACCTTTTTTTAACGTCACATCTCAGGGCTCAGACTCCCATTATGGCACAAAAGGGTTGAAGAAAGTGACGCAGGAGTCGGCAACTGGGACCAAAACGACATTTGTCTTTTTTAGCTCACCTGGAAACAACAACGGTACATCAGTGGAGGACGGACAGATACCAGAGATCATCTACTACACCTAGATTAACATGGTGGTGTGCAGGTACACTGAAACCGGTGAGACCTCAGACTGCTGGGAAAACTGTCTTTGCTGGACACATACATTGGACGTAGTGCCTCATAAACCTCTGGAATAAAGAATGTGTGTTTCAGCGTGTGTATGTGTGCGTCTGTCTGTAGAAT
>JAFBJR010000172.1:13173657-13216181 GCA_016785285.1 Brachirus orientalis
CAGACAGAGTTGTGGGGAAACCACAGGGCTGATCTGATGAAACACTTACTGGGCATGAACTGTTTCCCTGTTTTGTTTTCATTTTACCTCATGGAAATTCTCTTGTCTTTTCTGTGTGGTGTTAGTAATAAGCTGCCAGAAACAGAAATGACAGGGACAACTTCCATTTGTTGATGGATTCTTTTTAGCAAAAGTTTAATATTGCCATATCCTTTATGTTCAACTGTCATCATCATCATTTATGAAGCAGGTGTACTTTGTTTGTGCACTCTGTTAAGACTCCATGTGTGTTGTGTAACTTTGCCAATGGTACATGCTGTAAATTTCCCACTTCATGTTTGCTTTGCACTTAATTCAAATTGAAAAAAAATAAAAATAAAATAAGCTAAAAAAAAAAAAGTAAATTATGAAGCATTTTGGCAATAAAATTTGACCAGCCATAGTACAGTTAGGTTAGGTTAGTTACACTTGTCTTGATGGTCATATATCCTATGATTCCACTTGTTGTCACTAGAGGTTGCTAGAGACTTAGTGAGCAAAGAAAGAACTAAAGAGAGATGGTGAGGTGAAGAAGAAGGGAAACGTTGCGTAACAATGTCTGCCAAAAAAATATTTACCTTTCTGAGGTAGAATAAATATTTATTCTACCTCAGTAAATTCAGGTATTTAGTAAATATCAAAAACATTTTTGGGTTGAACTTGTGGAGCTACAGATGAAATGCAGCTGTGGTGAAAGATCATTTACATATGCCAAAGTATTAATGCATCCATGTGAAAGTGAGGTGTTTAAATCCCAGAAGTAGAAGCAGAAGCCAACTGGTTCATGGGATTAATGTCGACTGGCTGAAATGCAGTAATGTTAGTGCAAATTCGTCATCGCATAATAAGCAGGTTACTGCTGTCAAGGTTTTGATCACTTCACCTGCCTACACTCAACTCTAGTGTTTCCAAACTAAGATGTCTGTCTGTTAGACCTGAGTACAACAAGTACATACAGTCTGTGTTTATGTAAATTCTTAAACCTAGTAACTGTAGCTCTATATGGAGGATGATAAATGACATTATAATAAATGAATGCAGGAATAAATAAATAACTAGCAAATAAAAGAACACATTTATAAATAAATGAAAACAGGAATAAATATGTTGAAGAAATGTTTATACATACACAAATCTATACACTGCAAAAAATAGATTTTCTCAGTGAAGCTCATATCTTGAGGATTGCTCTTGTCTTTTCCTTAAAAGAAAAAAAAATAAAAGCATGTTGCAATGTGATAGTGGCGAGATTTACAAACAGGTTTTAAGTATTCTATCCAATTAAAATGTTTTCTTATAACAAGAAAATTTAAATCAATTTAAGAATATTCGGCTTATTTCTGGTATGGCAGTCTTTGTAGTGCATAAAAAAATCAAATCAAAAGTGAATAATTATGATTTGTGGACATAACAAGACATTTGAGAACATCAGCATTTCACACCAATTTACATTTTTCTATATTTTCTAACATTTTCTGCACCAAACAATCACGAAAGTAAATGACAGATTCATTGCTTATGAAAACAATCAAATGTTTTCACTTCTCTGAGTTTGTCTTCTAATCCTATTATGCGAATCTGTTCTTATTCTACCAGAGAAAAACAAATGGCACTGCAGTGTCTGGATGAAATGCATAATGTGAACATGCATATGAGACAGGCAGTGGCAACAAGGCCACTTAATCTGTCTGTGACTGAGTGAGTGGGCTTTGACAAGGAGAGTGAGGCTGGTGAGTCACCGGGAACCTGAGAACCTCTCCTGCTGACTGCCCACTTACATGAGCCATACAAGAAAAAAAGAGATGTGAAATTCAGTGAAAGAATGGTTTTAACCACCCACCAGGCTGCAAATACTCCAAAGACAGGAGGACAAATAGACCAAACAATTCTCTGTCCTTATGTGTTCTGTGTAAAAATACATATCTGGGTTTTAAGGGTCAGTATAACCAAAGTCAGTGAAAGCTCCCTGGATGATTATAGTCAGGGCTGATCGGTAACAACTCCAGCCATCGGCCTAGAAATCCACACTGATTGTGCATTCATGCATATAGGCACAAGTTTGTATATGACTGTGAAAACTCATTTAAGCTCACAACATTTGTTCTGAGGACATTTTACAAATTTAAAGCCCAAAAGTTTTTTATAATTTTGGTTTAGTGATTGTTTGGGTAGAGGATAATTTACATCCACGATGTTGGATTACTGCCATCCTCTTGAGTTAGAAAACCCATTTCTCGTCTCATCCTCTCGAATGATTGGGGGAAAAAATATCTAATTGTGATTTATTTTTTTTTTTGACATATATTTTGATTATTATTTGATCTTTTATGTCCAGCCTCTGTTCAGTGTTTACAGTTTTATATATTTTAAACCTGATGGAGAACTATGACATGAGATATCGTCAAAAATACATTTTTAATGCAATGTAACAACGAAAACTGAAAAGACTGAATTGTCTTCCACATTTGTGTGTAAACATTTCAAATTGGAAATATTTGGAATAATTGGAAATAATAATAATAATTATTATTATTATTGAACTTGTATTTGTTACCTCTATAGAACTTTTTCTGCACAAACACTGACCTTGCAGGACCAATAGTCCTTATGGAGACCAAGACCCGGTCATAATGAGGCCGAACCTCATTTCTGAGGAACTGGTTGAGATTTAAAATGTGGTTAATTTAAGGTAAATGGTTAAATCTAAAAAAAAAGTATATCTGCACAAACTTGTCCCTTTATATTTGTTTATTTGAAGGTCATAAAATCCAACACAGGCAAGTAAATACACAAACTTTCACTTGCAGATAAGGTGGTTGGTGGTTCTGAAGGGCTTTGTGGGTCAGAAAAGGGATTTTCAAACTGAATGTGAATCAGTTGTGGTGCTTAATTTTAAGTTGAAGCGAATGCATTATGTCTGTGAGTGTCCTCACGGAGAAGGCTCGACAAACGTGTGTGTGTACCTGGTATCCCTAATGTTGTGAGGACCTAAATCTGTTTACACATTATGGAGACGTCTTCATTATGGGGACAAAAATCAAGTCCCTGTAATGTAAATTACAAAATTTTAAAATTTTAAAATTGAGGTCAATTTTAAAACATTTTGGCTGGTACTCACCTTTTTTTTCACCCCTTAAAAAGGCTTTTTCAGGGTTAAGACCTGGTTTTAGGGTTAGAATTGGGTTTAGGTTAAGGTTAGAGTTAGGGTTAGGATGAGGCATCTAGTTGTGATGGTTAAGGTTGGGGTAAGGGGCTAGAGAATGCATTATGTCTATGAGGGTCCTCACACTGACAGAAGTGCAAACGTGTGTGTGTCTGTGTGCGTCTAGACCACTTGACAACAGCATTAACCAAAAAGGCTGAGAGATAGAGAGAGAGAGAGTCCAGCTGGTGGGAGTAATGCATGCTGGGTAATTACTACATACTGTGTATATCAGGGACCGTGTTCCTGCTGCCCTCCCTCTTCTGAGCCACTAAAATCGGTGGGTGTTGAGGTTTGTTCACGTCAGACGAAACTGCTAATTTGTAACTTCTCTCATTTTAAAGTTGAGGAGAAGAAAAAGCCGTGGATCATTGTTTCTCACTGCAGGAAGCAAAGGTTTCACGGGGTTTTTTCTAATGCGGATGTACAATAACCTGACAGAGGAGATGGTAGAATGTTTAGTAAATGAATGAGGGAATTACAGCTTCATGTATATTATACAAAACAAAAAAAAAAACACATGCACAGCTGCCCCCAAGACATAAGCAAACTAAGTGACTGCTTGCAATAGTGTGTGGGAAAAAAAATGAATTGTCCTTGTTTAGTGCACATTTGCACATCTACTGTATTTTAATCACTAAACTGGTTTATTTTTTATTTCAAGTTCAGTATCACCACACCTAGTGCTTCACTTTGAAGACAAAAATGGAACTTAATATGAGGTCTCTAAGTCAAAAAAACCACAATATAATACAACAAAACACTTTGAGGTGGTGTGAGGGGCTCCCCCAAAATGAAATTCAGCTTTGGGCCCCATAAAGGTTTGGGCCCATTCTGTACACATAAATCTTAATTATAAGGTTGCGAAAATACTGCAAATTTGTTTGAGGACCCCAAACAAATACCCTACGATCCATGTGTTGGTCCCCACCCAGTGTTTGGGAATCACTGACATACTGCTGTTTTTTTTCTCCTCATGTCACAGTGGAGAAAAAACAGATTTAATCCGACTAATGAGCAAAAAACATCCTTCATTATAAACTTATAAAACATGCAGTTGGACGAGCAGACACAATGTCCTCAAACCTCGTCTTCAGCAGCAGCAGCAGCAGCAGCAGCATCATTAGGTTCCATTGTTTCACGGGCATGTAAGCGTGCTTGCTTACTGTCTGCACGTGTGTGTTTCATGTGCCGGGGAGCGACTGTGTACAGATTGTACCTAACAAAGCCGGAACTCTTTCATTTCAGCAGAGGGTACATAACATGAGTACTCCACCATTCACACACACATGTCACATGTTGCAGGAACACGGTGCGCTTTTCTACTGGAGGCTGTGGATGGTCTGGACCCAACTCAGCCCCTGCACTCTACAACACCAGATGTAGGTCGCTCGGCGCTGCAGGGGCCAGAGGAGGATGTGATGTCTCTCTCTCTCTCTCTGTGTGTGTGTGCGTGTGTGTTTTGTTCACACACACACACGTATACATGTATGCACTCAGAGGAGGGGCGAGCGTCATGATTGTAGTGGAGGTGGAGGAGTTCACTGTCAAGGACATGGCCTCCAGCACACTGTCTCCACTGCTGTCACATTACATTGTCACAAACAGTCCACATGAAACCTGACAGCGTGGCAGACCAGAGCCAGGAGACTGTCACTGGCCGCTCACTCTGTCTCCCACTGTTGTTTTACACATACTCTGAGACTCACACATGTGCATTAACAGGTTATTAAGTAATGTGTAATAACCTGTAATGGGTTGGATCACGACCGACCCTGAGGTCCTTTTCAGCTAGTAATTGGATTCATACATTCTTAACTGAACTAAGTAGAAAAGAAAATACAAGATAGGATAATATAAAATAAGATTATACAAGTCAACCTTAGATAAGACTATAAAAGTTAATAAAGATAACTTTGGAAGAGTAATTTCATATCTGTTAATCTTAGAATATCAGTGCCCAGTGGAAGTAATTTATTTCATGTGTTACAGTTAATTCATATTATTATTATTATTATTTCAAGGTTAAAATATTATTTACATGAATGTCTGCATATTTGGAAAATTGGAAATATTTGTACTTATCCTTTAGTAAAAAAAGGTACTGTCTCTTTAGGAGGATGAGAACAATACGTGGGGGGAAACGTGTGCTTGTGTTGAACCGTTGACAGTTTTCCTTTTGTTAAAAAGTTGCTAAAACGAAGATGGACGTGGTTTTTTGCAGTTCATTTTGAGGGTGCAACAAAACAATATACAAGATTAGATAATAAAAACAAGTTTAGATAAGATAATACAAGTCAAGATCAAATAAGATAAGGAGATAAGGTATAAGATAAGGTAATAGACAACACAGTTAGATAGAATAATACAATATAATATTCTATAATATTGTACATAATAAACAATAATGTTTTCATCACTGTAGGTGTTAAGTTTGTCCTTTTGTCCTTGACTTCCTCTCTACTGTTTTTGACAAATCAAATTTTTGTGTGAAGGGTTGATGATCAACTAAATATGTTCCCATTAAATTTTGGCTCTTGTTCGATAATGGTGTGAATGTAAAAGACACACCACAGCTTAAAAATGTACGTAAAAGAGAGATGAGGATGAATATGTTTCCAAAATTGTTGAACTCTTTTTTTTTTTTTTTTTTTTTTTACTTGCAACAATTAAGTTTGTGTTTACTTCCTAGAAACTAACCTAAGTACTCAATTATTTTCACTGGAGTACAACAGTTTAACTCTGAGTGTCATTCATTCCTCTGCTGTGAAGGTGCGACTCTCTCGGGGGAAGTTTGTCTCATCTGAGGCCATTGCAGCCTTTCCTGCTGCGTGCCAGTTTCAGCACATCCCCCACACACTTTCTCCCTCCCTCCTTCTCTTATCATCACAGCTGATTGCACCGCTGAGGCCCAAATGAACTGCTAACCCCGTCTTCACTGTGGCCATAAATAGAAACCACGCACTGGCACCGAGGCGGTGGCGAAACAATGCTGAGGGTCTGTGCTTGTGTTGTGGGCCAATGTGCACCAAAGTCACCATTTGTTACTTAATTGAGACGCACAAGCACCTGACATCTTCAGGCAATGGGCTGCATGTGCTGTAGCAATAAATGCGTGGAGCAATAACATATTAATGATGCACATGAATATTTTAGTCGCTTTCCAAAATGTGATCCATTGGTCTGTGTGGGCCTTATCCTGAGCAACTTACTGTGAATTTACTGCTTCCCATCCACACACTACAGTGCTTTCCATTAAACCCAATGACTTATGACTTGCAGATCATTTTAAAACAATATACTGTATATATAAATGGCAGTTTTAGTGTGAAAGAGCACAGAATTGAAACTTCTTGACACATTTAATATTTGTGGGAGTTGAAAATTAACATCTATGACAGAGACTGTAAGCTTAAATTTAAGACTGAAGCCATTTTAATAATGGAATATTTATTAATATGCAAACCATTAAGGTCAGGAAAGCCTATGGCCTACTTAAAAGTGAATTGATTAAACGACATTACTTATCAGGATTTCATTCATAAATTAATCGAATATGAATGCGGTATAGCAGCAGAAGTGGGGTATGAATTCAGGGGTTTTTAGACAGATTTTGCTCAGAAATTACAAATATATCTTGAGGATATGTAACACAACCTTTGGGTTCGAACTTGTTAAAATAAACCACTGTCATCTGAACTTGTTTTGAGACAAGTTGAGTCTTAGTGTGAACATTAGTTGTAAAAAGAGGTGTTATCTTTTGTTTTCAGTATCAGGAAGACAGAAAATATATAATTTGCAAAAACATTTTTTCTTTTGGCCAAAGGCGAGACAAAAACAGCAAATAACCTTCTACTCATTAAATCTTTTTAACATCTCAGAGCTAAAAAAGCTAGACATGTACCAGTTAGAACTTTTCTCTCCTATGATTAAGAAACAAAAACAATGACGATCCCACAGCAGTTCTGCAGTTTTGCCTTGGGACTAAACACAAACTTTGTCAGCAGCCTCACGTAACAGACTAAAAGTAGTTTAGACAGGAAATGAGGAAATTTTCTGGCAACATTTATGAAGAAACTTCACATCACGGTTGATACTTTTATATCCACATCAAATCCCTGCAAATTTGCTTCAAAGCTCAATGACAGTTGAGATTACACTGACTCGCTCTCAAATTGTGCCAAATGTTGAACCCCATGACTTCACAAATCAGAAGCCACTCACTAAGAAAATACACATTTATTGATGTTTCAGTTTTGTCCTTACAAAACAGTGAGACACCGAAAGAAAAGAGAGCTGCAATTCATAATCTTTATAAACCACACCAAAAAGTCTAGGCAGCCAAATGTAGACAACTTTTGAGTGATATTAGGGTTTATAAGGTTTTATTAAAGATAAATCTGGAATACTGCAGAAAAAATACTGTCATTTTCAAATTAATGTTGAACAAATCCCATAAATGCCATTAAAAAAGGAATATGATTCAAAGGCTGAGCAATAATTTATGAATAAAGAATATGAAAATATGAAACAGAAATTCATTTAATTAGAAATCATTCAGATCTAAATTCAGGTAATAAAAGTGTATCAAAGAAATGATTATTAATCAATTACTAAATTATTCCACTGATAATCTAATTGTCTGAGAGTTGTCCAATCTGTCAGCCTTTTAAATGTGTATATTTTCTGGTTTCTTGGCTCCATATAACAAAGAAACCGAATCATGCTCGCTATATTATGGGCCAAATGATCACTCACTCAATCATGAAAATAACAAAGGTTAATCAGTTGAAAATAAATGTTAGATGTTGCCCTAATGGAGATTATGTTTTGGTGTCATTTGCCTGTCTGATTAGTGCTGAACATTACATTAAATTAATTGCTTTTCAAATCAAAATGGCAAGTAGCAAAAGTTTGTGAGATGTACATCATATTGGACACAGGCTTCATAATTGACTTTTCATTATGCTTTTAGTATGGTTTCTGTGCATTGTAAGTTCTCTGTAGAATAAATGTAAAGTAGTTCATATTTTGATGGGACGGCATGTGGTAATGCTACATAACATTTTAAATACAACTTGACTTAAAATATATCTCAATGTAAATCACATTGCAGTCTCAACAAAACAAAACACAATTTGATATTTTCCCAGAGTCGTTCAACCCCATGTCTGACTGGATAACCCATAAAAAGTACTGATCTGCTTTGCAATAAATTTTGTGAAATGTTGGGATATGATGCCAGGAAGAACCTTTTTGATTTTTGAGCAGATCCAACTGCTCTCAACAATGACAGTGAAATCCAGATCTGCATCTAATCTGACCAGTTCATAACTTAAAAGACAATGAAAATCCCCCTGCTTGACTGGATCTGCTCCAAAAGTTGATGGGTTCCACCCCAAGTGGCAAAGTGTTGTGATGTTGCCCATAGCATCCCGAATGTTGGCATATGTGCTGTGTTTATCATTAATTTTCCTCTGAACGAGAACATAATTTACAAATTCAATATCATGTACTATTGAAGTTGAACAGACAACTGTGTTTGAACTTCTCAGGAAAATACTGACATTATGATTCAAATGAGAAACAGGCTAGTTTTCCCATAGACTTCCATTCAAATTGAGCTCATCCAGTGGAGATGCCCCCTAGTGGCTACTCAACATTTTCTTATTTCCTGGTTAGCTTCAGGAGCTGATTACTTTGATTTTTTTAAATGCAGTCTATGGTTCACCCTTAACCCAAAAATGACATTCAACCCAGATATAGAGCACTGAAGACTTGGCCCCCTTGTTGGAGGTAATTACGCCGCTGAAATATTCATTATTATTACAGATGCTATGCTCATCACTTCATTATGAGGCTGTTGTAATTAAACAAACAAACAGTTGCACATTGCTTCACAGTGCAATGCAAGTTATAAGAGTGTGGACATCATAAATACTGACAACAGATAAGAGATCAGTAACGGTCATAACGTGGCCTCTGGTGATTGTTGTATCCCTGATTGGAGCTTGGAGGACCTGACTGATACCCACTTCCATGCCCCCCGGACCGGTCTCTGTCCTGCCAGTGCTGCTGCTCACGGTGTCCCCCTCTCCAGCCCCTGTCTCCCCAACCTCGGTCTCCTCCCCACCCACGACCTCTGTGGCCGTGGCGGTCCTGGTACCTAGACAGGGACAGATATAAATGAATGATTTGTTTTTAACGACAGATCGTAAGGCATGAATTGTATGGCGCATGAAAAAAGGACAGAAAATTCAGTAGGACATTTCATTCCAGCTTCTCAAAGATGATATTTTGCTACCTTTCAGTTTTTTTTTAGTGCGCTAATCTAACTCATTTTGGTTTTTGACAGTTGGTTAGACCAAAAAGGACACCTGAAGACCTTAAGTTCAGAGAATGTTATTGACATTTTTTTAAAAGGTCAATAATTAAAATAAAACATGCATGTGGTCCAGTACTACTTAAAAGTGTTTGTAAATATCAGATAATTAAAGATTGATTGTTGCTCCTGAGGGAAAGCAAAACAAACTGACTCATGTAAAACATTTATTAAAGACAGAAATGTTTCACAAATGCTGAATGTTTCATTCAGCAACCAAATGCATTTAGTCATGTAGACATGGCCAAGATGAGCTGCTGATTTTTAAAACTGAGGATCAGAATTAAGACAGGTGATTAGAGTTGGATCACCTTAAGAGTACACTTTATTGATCCCACACAGCTGCATATCTCTCTCTCTCTCATCTCTGTTTATATCCGCTTCTCACCGTCTCTCCCTCTATCCTCTCTCCCTCCCTCCTCTTCTCACTGATACTTTTATCATGACAATAACATTGTTTTCAATACCCCCCCACCCAGTTTGTGCTCTTCCTCTCTGTCTTTGTTCATATTTCACAGGTATCCCCTGATTCCTGAGCTTCAACACCACAGCTCAAATATCACAACTATAACCATTACATGTATTATACAGTTACTCATTACTGCTAAGGTTAATTATCCTCATCCACCCTTCACCAATGGCTTGTCCTTTTCTGAGGGTCACATGAGGAGCTTTAACCAACCCAAGATGGCGACAACACGTAACACCCTGAATGAGATGATAATTATTATTAATGTTACTGATTCTTGAATCATCCTGGTCTCCATCTTCTTATCTTTCCTCTCTAATGTTTGATGTTTTGTTTGTAATCTGCTGAACTTGTCTCTGTACATGTGACACCTCCTGCACATCTGTGAAGTCCTTTGAGGCAAATTGTGTTTGTGATGTTGGGTTATATAAATAAAACTGACTTGACAGCAAATGACACCCTCTATGTCTAGAGTCTAACAACAATGCAATACAAAGGGTGTTAATATCGACCGAGAGTTTTAGAGATTTCGAGATGCCCTCAGGTCATATTAAACAATCGTATCTGTTTGTGCTCATCTGATGAGTTCAGGACAGACAGCCTGGATCCCAATATTTATAGAAGTATGGTATCATGCAGTTGCAATTTAGGAAACAGCTATTTATTCCAGCAATGGATCCTACCAACTGCTGTTTTAAGATGTCTTCACACTGTATATCCGTTTGAATACGTCATTACAGTCTATGTTTGTGTAATGATCAGGCGTCCAAATACTTTTGTCCATATAAGTGTATGCGTCTCTGGCCACTGACGTCACTTTCATTATTACCTGTTGTCCCTGCCTCTCTGGTTCCAGCCAGCTCGACGCCCCCAGTCTTCAACGATAGGTGGAGGGTCAGCTGGTCGGTTCAGGTACTGCTGGTACTCCTGGTCCTCGGATGAAAACCTGTGGGCAAACAGCTCTTCATACGTCTGCGTGTTTTCCGTGTTCTCTGTCATTCTGCAAAAAAAAAGAATCGAATCACCTGAAACAACAACAAACTCCCAGATGACCCGCAGAAGTGAGGCTGTTCGGGATTTAATTTAATATGTTTAAGGACAAAACAACGATTAAATACGCAAAAAAGGCATTTAAACACGTGAGTACATTGGACATACCTGTATACGATGTATTTGTAGATAAATTTATCTGTAAATTCGGCCCAAACGTGATCGAAATGCGTCTTATCCGAAATCCACAGTAGTAACAGATGGTACGTCGCTGAAATGCTTCCCCCTGGATCATATACACGCGGTGCAATGGTTCCACGCGCGCGCGCACCTGCCACTGATTACCAGCCACTTAGAGGCAGCTAATATGAACAGTTAATATGAAATGGACCGTCAACATTAAAAGTGAAGTAGCGGAGACGTAAATTGAGACGAAGATGCGAGTGAGTGACGTGTGGATTTAAAATAACCGTAATTTGGATAAATTAAGGAGAGAAAAAAGAGAACTGTTGGGAGCGTAAAACAATGTAAGTGTACCTGACATTTAAAATATTTCATTGATTCAATGATGTCGTTTTTTAATGGGGTGATTTCAGGTACCACTTTGTGCTAACAAAAAAAATTAGAGTGGCTCTATAATTCCGCGGGATTAAATGAAATGAGTGGGTGGCTCTGGTGGAGGCGTGGGCAGGTGGAATCCGCTCCGTGTCGCTGCTGCTGCCGCCGTTGCTGTCTCCCTTCATGAGAGACACACACAACAATCCCCGCTGGGGAGGAAGACACTGCACGGCGAGCAAGCAGGGAAAATGCAAACAGCAACTTAATTAATCTGCGCCGATTGTTTGAAGACAGCGAGGGAGGAGCCGCTGATAAGTGGGATTTATTCTGTTGCGTGTATGAAGAGGAAAAACAATCGAGCGGAGAGAGAAAACTTCCAGAAATGACCGGGGTTCTGTGTGTCTGATGTGACACTCAGCTTGACAGCCCGGTGAATCGAGTTTGCCAAGAAGTGCTCTCTCATATTTCAGCTGCCTGTCAGTAGCGAGAAGCTGGTGCACGGGGTATGAACTCTGTGGACTGCTAGTCATCTGTGGACTTTGACTTTGCGTCTTTACAAACATTATTTCCCTCTTAATCCACTGTCAATAAAAGCGACACATTTACAAGGAGTTGTTCCTCAAATCAAACGGAAATGGGGTGAGTAACATCAAAGTCCTTCAAGTCTTCAATCTCTGGAAATGTTTCGAGAGCGTTGCCCTGCAGAGCTTCTCTCATGACACCTGCACTGACTGATATGTTCTTTATCTGTGTGTGGAAAATACAGCAAAAACACACCTAGTTCACTTGTCAAGTCCATATTAATACACTTGAAACCGAGAAAGATCCCAATTTACTACTTCACTGTCTGGCAATGGAACGATATGAAAATTCCCTTTCACGGTTATCTTAAGATCCTGACAAAAATAATTGCAATCAGTCATATTATTGCGATGTTTTGTTTATACTTATTTAATTTTTTTTTTTTTTTTAGAAATATAAAGCAAAATTGCACCATGTCTTTATTTTCTTTTGGTCTGTATAGGTTCGGTGAAAATTTTATACGTTTGTGAAAATGTTCTGAAAGCATTCAGATATAAGGAAAAAATGTATTTCCGATATTTTTTAAAAAGTACTTGCCTTACTAAAAAAGTTACGAAACCTTCCATTGTTACCAGTGAAGAAGACTTTTTTTCAGTGAACATTCTAAAGTGAAAAACAAAATACTATAATCTTGAATAAGTTAATTTGATTTAGGTACAGGTTCATATTAACATTTGCTATCATGACCAAAATGGTTGTAATTTGCGATTCTTTTTTGTAATAATTGGAAAAATTAAGCTTTCATTTTTTTTACGAATTCATAAACATTAACTAGCATCGTATAGGTTTGGCAAAGATGTGTTTGTGAAAATTTGCCCAATTAAAGTTTAGACACAGAGAAAACACATGGACTCATATGACTAATGTTACGAAAATACTTGCTAATGTTAAGACAATAATCTAAAAATGAGTTGGAATACCTGGCTAGATGGAGACTCCCCCTTGTGGTGCTTAAAATAAAATCACCACAACTGTATGTTGGTTAACTTGACAGCACTTTTAACAATTTTGATTATCCCAATAATGGAAATTCACCTTGATCTACTTGGAGCTTTCATATTATGATCCACAATACTGTATCATATATTGTCCAATCACTCTTTATGGCCAGATTTGTTTGTTAATGTGAGAAATTCAGGATGCGTCTCTTACCTGTGCCTCTGATTTCATGTGTGGCATGACACATTCTGAAATGTGTTATTTATTTATTTACCTCACACTGGCAGAGTTTCTGATGTATTCTCATTTGTCTTTCTGAATATGGCTTTGTGAGGGTTATGGCATGAAGGTGTTGGTCAACAACATTGACTGATAAGAAGAGATGGTGCATGTAGCGTGTGTGTGTGTGTATTTTAGTGTGGTGTGTGCTGCCTACAAGGCAGGAGGTAGTGGTGTACTCCCACAGTTGTTTACAGGGTGCTGAATGTTATTTTGCCTGCATAATCTATGGTGTGAATGTTGATTCTGTGGCTCAGCGCCACTTGCAATCACGAGTTTCTACAAATGTTGCTGCATTTTCTCTCTAAAGTTCCTGTTTTGTGTGACTCTATTTGACTTGGAAATCACAGCAGTTAACAGCTCAGTGTTGATTAAACTCCTTATGAAGGGTTATACATTTGTGAAAGGAAGCGTGATTAATAGTAAAATATACAGCCGAATGTCAACAATAAGTTGCTTAATGTTCAGTAATTAATGAGAAACTGCCACAGTGTCTGTTTTCTGTTTGTAATTTATTGTGTAACAAACCAGTCTGACAGTTCGAACAGCTCCTTTAAGAGTTTGGCGTGGTCACCCAGCAGGTTTGAAACTGTCACTTGTGTTGGTAGACAAGCAGCAGCATGGCAACCATCGTCCAATTAAACACAGGTCGTCACACCTACTACCACAGAAACATGCAATGAGTTCACAGTTTCAGTCAGTGACAAACACCTGATTAGGTGATGGTTTCACTGTCACTTCTTTTTTGATTGTGATGAAATCTTCACACTGGGTGATTGTCCGACCAGCAATCCAAAACTCAAAGAGGATGAAGTGTGCTAGAGGTCAACACACGATGATAGCCGGCAGACTGGAACCAGTCACAATTTAATATTTAAGATTAAAAATATGAATAAGTGTTAATAAATTGTTGTGACAAATGTTTTATTTTTTATCTTCAATCAAACAAATAGGTTATGGATGATAAGGTTGGAGTGAGAAATGTAAAAAAAAAAATAATTATTTCACATAGAAATAAAAACTTAAGACAGAGTTCACACTCATGCTTAGATGTAGAGCTGCAACTAATGATTATTTTCTTAATTAATCAAGTACTTGTTTGGTCAGAGAACCTTGAAAATATTTGATCAGTGTTTACCAAACCTGAAAATGATGATGTTCTCAAAAATCTTGTTTTGTCCACAAACCAAAATAATTCAGTTTTAATGATTTCTTTGATTACTTTTAAGAAGCTGTAATTGAATAAAAGCTTGTTTTAATTATTAAAAAAACTCAAACAAATGAATTGATTATCAAAATAGTTGACTATTCATTTAGTCATCGATTAACTGAGTAATTGTTGCAGCCCGACTCAGATGTAATGTAAAAAGGGTCCTATTTATACCTAATTGTGATGCTATGTCTTGTCCTAAATGCCTAGTCAATACAGATGAGTGTGTGTGTCTAACCCTAACCCTCTGACTGTGAGACTTTATAGTGGAAAATATAGATTGTTTGTAGTCGGCAGATTTGTTTGTTGTTCTGTCCCTAAAGCACTTGGCTTCTAAATCGGGTTATAGATTAACTACACATCACATAACACACATACACATACACAGAGGTTTGTGCAGCTACTCCTTTTAGGACACTGGATTGACCTCCATTCATTAGGACAGCCTAAACAAAGCCTTATCTCTAACCAAAACAAGTTAATGTCTACCCCTAACCTTAACCTAACCTCAATTCAAATCTCAGCCTTAAATTTAACCAGTTCCCTTTTTAGAAAATCTGTGTTTAGACCAGGGTTAGGGTTAGTTCCTTAAGAGAAAACACACACAATGTTTGCACTTCAATCAAAGTGAGAACCCTCACAGATATAATGCATTCCTTAGCCCCTTACCCTAACCTTAACCATCACAACTAGATGCCTAACCCTAACCTAAACCCAATTCTAACCCTAATCCTAAAACCAGGTCTTAACCCTGAAAAAGCCCTTTAAAGAAGTGGGGACCAGCCAAAATGTCCTCACTTTGTCAAAATGTCCTCACTTTGTAGGGTTTATATGGTTTTTGGTCCTCACTCTGAAGTAAGTACAAGAACACACACAAACACACACACCCTGCTTCACTATATATCATCTGCCGTCACTTTCCTTTCAGATCTCTAATCTCTGATAATAAGATCTATCATTGCCCTTTTATCCTTGACATTATCATGTACCCACAACTTTTAATGCTGCATGTATTATAACATTGTATGTGTGCCTGGTCTATTTCAAGATTTCTGAATTTAAAGAGGTTCTGATTATAACCGTAGCAAAGACTGTGATGGTAATTGTAGTTTTATGCACACTATAGTTTTACAGCTGAAGTGCTGCATCTCCAAAATAAAGCCCAGATTGCCTGAAGGCTCCCTCTTACTGAATAAACAGTCACAGAGACAGAAGTGCAATCAGCATACTGCTATTTAAAGTAAGCCATGTTGGGTGAAGCCGTAACACATGAATAGATGATAATCTCCTGGTTAGGCAGAGAGGGACAGCTAAAGGCTTAATACTTATTGATTAGGCTGTGTGGCATGTAATGTCAGTGGGTCTCTTGGCTGCCCATGAAGTATGTTGTGGAAGTGATCTGTAATCCTAATCCACATCTTTAGTTCTGTCTGCAGCTAAAGATTAGAATGGAAGGTTGTGGTGTTGTAGTAGAGCAGAAGAAGCAGGTCTCGCTCTTAAAGAATCATGTGTGAATGAAAGGGGACAGACTCGCTGCGGATTGGATGTCACCAGATGGTTGAGGCCTAAGAAGCCATCTGCTGCCATGCTGTGCTTCTGAGGTGACTTCCTCACTTCCTTTTTGTCTGAGCTTCAGATTAAACTGGGCACCGTGTCTCCTATCACCTGTGTGTGGTGGCGGAGGACCTGATGTAGCTGCTGGTTTCAATGTGGATCGCTGCCTTTGTTGCACAGGATACAATAGCATTCGCCGGTTTTATGAGCTGTACTGGCATAAAATACTGTGCTCTATAAAATGCCAAACCACTGAGGTAATATTAAGGTCATCTTCAGCACTGGCAGTTAAAGCAGACACAAATCAAATACATAAAACAACATAATTTAAAACAAAAACTGGTAATATTAATAGGCATCAGTCATATTTTAAATATTCAAAATAATACTGCAATTCTCTAGAACTGCATAAAGTGAGACCCAGGGACCAAAGTTGGGCCACAGAGAATTTAATTTGGCCCACCAGACTTAAAATATGTGCAGAATGTATGCTGAAAATCGAAACTTAATATCACTGTCTTTGCTGCGCTCTTTAAAATTGTTATTTTAAAAAATGAGGGGATTAGGCAAATTGGACACTCTAAATTGCCCGTAAATGTGAATGTGAGATTGAATGGATGTCTGTCTCTATGTGGCCCTGTGATGGACTGGCGACCTGTCCTGGGTGTACCCGGCCTCTCGCCCTATGTCAGCTGGAGTTAGGCACCCGCACCCCCTGCAGCGGTAGAAAATGAGTGAGTAAATACATATGCTTAATCTGTCATTGACATTGACAGACTTCTTAAAGGACAAGGATCAGAGCTCCAAGTATCTCATTAGTGGTCACGGATAATGCAAGTGGTCATTTTGTGATTGACAAAAAAATTTCAATAAAAACTTCTCATTGTGTCATACTTCAAGTTCTGATTTTTAAAGGCTTAGATAAGGAGGCACCTTTTTTATATAAAAAATAGTATGACCTGCAATGTACAGTTGTTATTTAACATGGAAAGCTAAAAGATATTTAATCAAGGAACCTGAGATCCCAGCATTGCTTTTAATATAATGGTTATTTTCATAGTGAATCAATCTATTGATTATGTTCTCGATTAAGTACTTGTTTGGTCCATAAAATGTCAGAAAATGGTTGCAGCCCTAATCTTACTACAATACAATAGAGGAGAAGTTTTGGCACCCCTACTCTTGATCAGCTGTAGAATAACAATGAAATCAAGAAGCAGCTGCTGATAAATCCAGGAAAAAATTCCATTCATTTATTCCTGCACCAAAACTCAGCAACAGTCACAATATATATATTTTTTGTGTATATATATATATATATATATATATATATATATATATATACACACTCACACTGTGTATATATACAAAGAATGGAACAGTTGGGTTATTTGGGTACTATTCCTAATGGAAACACAAAAATACGTACTGTACTGTCCCGAGCTAAACTGTTCCACATCATTAGATGATCTAATGGAGACCGTAGAGTCCAGGCTTCTGTGAGCTGCCCTGTCAAACATATTCCATTTCTGACCTCTAAACCTAGAGCAGTGTATGTATCTTTGTTCATTTAATGCAAAATGTCACTCTCTCTAATAAGGCAGCTCTGCACTGCAGGTTAGATTCAAAAATGAGCGTTCACCTGACTTCTGAACATTACTACCCTGCCTAATGAGCACTCATGTTGTTAAATTCTGTTATTAATGTTCACTAAATAATTGTGCTGGGTAGTCACAACATATTTGTTTCTACTCGAGTGTTTTCAGGATCACTAGATTGGTTCACCTTGTGACCACAGACATGAGTTTTTCCAGTGTTTCCACAGAAGCCAATGGTGTGTTGTTGTGTTGTTGGCACCAACTTGAAAAGCAAGGAAGCACAAACGGTCAAAGAAAAGGTGAATAAGCTTTACTACTAAACATTTTCTACATGTACTGCAAGTAGAGCTAGATTTGGCCAAAAATGTTAGCACAAATCAGTCTGTTGCTAATTATCCAGCTGAAACTCCTGACTAGGAATTTGGAATTGCAACTTCCTACTATACTATCATTGGAACCCACCATGACTTTAAATGATAATTGCAGTTCAGTGGCTGTCCTGCCGTGTTGAAAACCTGACGTTATGAATCTGACACAAGTCACTTTTGTAGTGTGTGCCTTGCCTGTACATTATGTACTCCAGCATGCTAAAGGCTAACACTCCCAAAGATGTTCCTTTTGTTAAGGCATCCGGCAGTTTTTCGCCTCTGCAGAAACTAAGCATGAACAGGCCAGTGACCCAGTGTTGTCCAATTGGCAGAGAGACACTGTCTCATCTCATCTCACAAATAAAAAAGATCCTATTATAGTGTAACTGGCCCACTGGTATCACTGTGCCTGTGGCTCTGCACCCAGCTGTACCTGGACATGCACTTGATGGCCCTATTTGTCCCCTGCTCATTCCTCACTCTAAATATGGTGTAAAACCCAGACTTTGTGTGTTGATGATATCTCTCTGCTGTGCCATTTAGAGGGGGACATGACACCTCTTTGGAAACAATGAAAAAACAAAATTGTGCAGCAGAAAGTTGCCAGTTTACATAAAAAAAGAAATATACTAGGGTATATAAGCATAGGTTTGCTTGCATATGTTATAGTTTTTGGCTCTACTGCATCATGTAACAACACAGGATTGTGTATATTACAGATACTGTAGATAAGGAAGTACATAAATGGTAAATGTAGATTGACTTTTGGAGCTGATAAAGTCACAGTATGTTCTCTTGTGCTGTAGGAACATGAAGAATGTGCAAGGTTTGACCTTGAATGTCTGACTCGCTCTTTGATATCCAAACCACTGCCACAAAGTACGTGACAGACTGATGAGATCAATGAGGCTGGATTGGACTCAGGAATGTGGAAAGGGCTGTTTTTTTTTTTCCACTTGCTTTACAACCATCCCAATATGCTACACATGCAGCAGAACACAAAAGCAATGTGACAGCAAGCCCTTGTATAAAAATCACTATCCACCCATGGTGTTAATGACAGAAACTACCCGCTGTTAGTCACATTCCCTCACAGGACACGGTGTTGTCAGGTGTCTTGAAACATCTTACGCAGCAGGGCATTCCCTCCCTTAGCAAACATCATTCAGACTCCGCAAAATTCGTCAATGACATAAATCATAGGTAATGACTAGCCAGACATTTTATTATAATGTCATAATATTGCCACTCTATATTCATCTGAGGTCAGGCAGTATTTTGCTTTATACAAAATCCAGATGCAGATCATTACATATAAAAGAAAATAGCCTCATGTTTATTTTTTGTGTAACAAAGAGCTTTCTCAACATTTTGACATATTTTGCAACACAAAAGCTGAATTGTGAGTGTGTATAGCCCTGAAGTGGATGTGTAGGTGTGCGTAGGCACTGTGAAGACAAACTCAAACCTGCTCCTCCACACAGAAATGCACACCTGTTAATAATTTAAAGCACCAGATGGGGACAGAGTGGACCCAACAGTCAGCAGTACACACAATTCACTTCAGAGGTCCCAAATATCTCCTCGCCTTTTATTTTAAATCCAGTGAAACCAATCAACTTAATGTCTCCTTTATCTCAGAAAAGCAGATCAGCGTTGTGTGAGTGCATGCGTGTGTTCAGCAGTGGCCTCCCTCTGCCTCTGTGTGCTGGCTCCAGCCCCTGCCACTGCAGAGGTCAGCATGTGTGTGTGTGCCATATGTAAAGTGACAACAGTGATCTGTATAATGGATTTTGTTGTTCCCAAAGCAGATGAAGACTGAGATTAGGCTTAAAATGGTACAGTGAATTTATTAGGCTTTAATTTCTGTGAGAGTCATAATCCCGAGGGAGGTAAAAGCTTTATTAGCTCATGAATTTTTGCTGCCTACCACGAGCTTGTCTATCCAGCATTATTTTAACTGGGACCTCATAGTGCTTTACAGTTATACTGAACTGACTGTTGTGTGACAACTCCTTTTTGTAAAAAGCTGTTAAGCTGAAGAGCAGCAGTGACACCATCTGAACCAGGATCATGAAGACTTGAGTCTTGGCTCTTTGACTTCAATACATTCATGTTTACATGAAAGATTTTTTTGCTCTAGTGCAGTCTTTCCCAAAGCCTCTGGAGGAGGACCCACTTTTTATAAATGGAAAACTAATGTATGACCCAAATCAAAATATTAATTTTGACAAGATAAGATTTGTGGTGAGTAATTTACAGCAATGTCTATAACACCAATATCATTTTCAATATGTAAATGAATAATATCCAAGAAATGTTTGGTAAATTAGCTCAAATTTCTTTGATGCATGTTATTTAAAACATAAAAACATAAATCTTAACTAAAATGTTGGAAAATATCAGCAAATTTTTCCAACCTTTTTCTTGACCCCAAAGAAAATTTCCCACAACCCATTTGTGGCTCTCAAGCCATTCTTTGGGAATCACTGATTCTACAGGATTAAACTGAGATGATAGACTATATTTAAAAAATAGATGGCGACTCTGTTAGTTGTGTCAATTAAAGTCAATGAGTGTTTACTTCTCACTTGATTTATAAAAATCAATACATATTTTCCTGAGTAGCTAATGGTCTCTGTTAATAGTTTCCAGTCTTTTTAGAGGAAAATAAAGCACAGGACATATGAGTTGACACCAGTGGGATTGACAGCTGTTATCGTCCAACAGGTGCCTTGTCGCAGGTGGCACTTCTGAAATTCCAGTTTGCAAAACATGGACTTGCGGTCCCCAGTTGCGATTCTAAAGGCTTCCGAGCAGGAGTTCAGATTCTTATGGGTGAAGTTACGAGACCCATGGTTGGGACATGGTAGATATATTTTAGGTTGCTCTCCTGGGCTCTTTGTATTGCAAAAATTTTTTAAAATTCTTTATGGACAGAAAACAACAAGTACTTGTTAAATACAGAAACATTCACAAGTTATTTCAGAACAATTATATGTTGCATCTCAAAGTCTGTTTGCAAAGTGCACAAACATATGTATTCAATAGCAATTCAATAGCAATCTCCAAATATATTAGCAGTTTATTGACCTTTTTTAAATTAAGTTTTATTAAATAATGCATGCATAATGTGAAGTTGTGAATCATGTATCAGATATGTCTGTATGAAAAATTGATGTTGGCAGTAGAATGGCAGTAAAAACATATTCAGAAATGTTATTGAATCCACATATTTTCTCCTGTCCTAATTCATATTGTGAGTTGGGTCGTGATAGTTTGTCATCGTTTAAAAAGTGGATCCTTATATAATAGTTCTGCTCTAAAAAAATGGCTGTATGTGCTGCTATCTAACTCAGCACTATAGAGCCAACTCAAAACATTTTTTATTCAAACCCCTCAATTCATGAAAGTAAATGTCAAGCCAAACTGGGAAGGGGGAAGCACATATAGAGGGAAAAAAAAAAGCATACGACTTTCACAAGGTTTGTAACAGAAAAAGGATTTTGTAAGAAAAGGCACCCTGTGCATGTTTGTAAACAAGTGAGAAGTCTGTGGAATGGAAATGAACAATCTGTGAGTGAGCACTTGTTTCACTTGCACCTAATCTTAAGCACTGGAGACTTCTCTTAGAATGAACATCTCTTTGAAGAAAAAAAATCCCACTTTGTATTAGTGGCCAAAATGATGCTCAGAAGGCTCTTGCAAGTAAAAAATTGCATATGAAGAGGATGTACTTGGTCTTAATCACCTCACAAAGATTAAGGTTATTTCAGCAGAATTTCCATAACCAATTAATTAGTTTTTTTGGTCTACAAAAAAATTTAATTGGTGTTTCCCAATCCTCAAATGATGATCTCAAACGTCTAACAATTTCCTTTTTGTTATGCTGAGCAAAGAAACCAACTGAACAAAAAGGGAAATTATATCAATTATTTGGAAAAAAAACAACTGATGAATCAATGATCAAAATAGCCAATGTTGAATTGAATGATTTAGTGTTGCAGCTGTAAAGTCAGTACCCATTTTGTCTGCAAACCTTATTAGCGAGGCATCAACATTTATAAGTCATTTGGTTAAGACATTTGTACCGAGCAGTGAAACTTCTAAAGAAATAACACATTCATTCACATTTTGATTTCTAGGAGAAAGTGCTTGACATGTGTTTCCTGCATATTCTTTATCTACTTTCATGCTGAAGTTTTCAAGGTGTCCTCTTATCCCTCTCATTCAGCCACTCCACTTAATTGTTCCTCACTCTTAAAACTTTATTGAAGAGCAGGGCAACACTTGCATTTTGCCTTTTCAAACTAAAACTTCCTGTTAGTGATTTAAACCGGCTGGGTCCAGTCCCTCCTAGTGAAGCACTACAGTTAAAGGGAAGTGCAAATGTTGCCTGTACAGTTTAAATAGAACTGAAAATTAAAGCTAACCACGCATGTAGTTTTTGCCTGGAGCGTGTAGGAAAGGCTACATTCACATTAAAGTCCTCATTGTTCTGATGCAATACAAATCAGACGTGATGGTTCACATCCATAACTACAAGTACATTGCATCTGATTTTTTATGTGAGCAATACTGTTTTTATGAAACTGCCGACATGCCAACACTCCTCCATTGTTTGTTTGGTCTTGTCATGCTTCTGATGCGAGTTAATGACAGTAATGCTTCACACATTTTTGTGGAGTTCTGGACGTGACATGAATCAGTTTGGTTACTGGTAAGAAAAACAGCATGCAAAATGCAAAAATGCCACTGCCAGTTTCAAGCCGTCAGAGTTCACTGCACACTTGAGAGGTGCAGAGATCGGGGGAAATATAATTGAACACCCCAGAGTGAAGATATCCAACGTTATAAAGCTTCTGCATGCTTTTCATGAGTGTTGAATCGGTCGGAATGGACATTATTCCACACTGTGTTAAACCACTTACACATTATGAAGTGATTACGAAACAAGCAGAATCTTTTACCTGTGGATTCCCGTCACTGTGCCTTCTCTGCTCACTTTTTGTGTGGTTTATGGCAGCAATCCAACTCTTTCATGATGTGCTGAAATGCTCTCCTGTTTTCTTGTCCCTGACTGCTTTAGTATTTCACGATACAATGGCTACAGATCTTCCCTTTTTTTATACATAAAGCCGATGGAGTGACAATTTGCAAATATTACTGTTTCATGTCCAATCAAAATCCTGCAACATGGACAAAGGAGTGGGATTTTAGGATTGTTTTTATTGTTTTTAATAATACTTACATTTTATTCAGGCTGTGGTATTCAAATTACTATTAGGAAGCTTTCTAAAGAAATATCTTATATTAATACATTACTGCCACTACCACCAAGCTTAGCTATGGACGTATGCCAGTCTGGGATCATTGAGTTGCATCCATCTCCCAGCAGAAATCCCAAAACAGCAGATCAGGCCATGTTTGCCCCCTCACTCCTCAGGGTTTTTGAGTCTGTATCAAGGCTGAAAAATTAATCTAAATTTTATCGAAATCGCAGTACAGCCTACTGCAATTTTCAAATCGCTGGAGGTGCAATGTTTGTTAAAGCTAAAATGTGCGTCAAATGACCATTTTAGAATAAATATTGTCCTGACCTATACACATCATATTCTACAGTCAGAAAAATTCTTTATATTGCACAGACCTGCTTAAATATCACACAGTAATCATTTATTATTCAAACAAAAATTAGAATAATTACATAAAGATTATCATGCCCTATCATATCGCAATTGCAATTTTAGTCAAAACAATCTCAATTAGTTATTCATTCAAAATTGTTCATCCCAAATCTGTGTCCACTGCAGCCTCAGATCTCCATTACTGTGGAACTTGATGTTGTCCTCTGCTGGTTTAGCTCATCTAACTCAAGGTTCAATATACTATGCACTGCATTCTGAGTTGCTCCCCATAGCCTCTTTCTCTGTTTCAGTGTTTATTGCCGGACCTCAAACATTTGGTGTTCCATTTGTGCCACATTGTTGAGCTCACATATGTATATTTTGTATGCACATACAGTATTTGTACATGTCTACTCTATGTATGGTATGTGCATTCTCTTTGTACGTACAGTTTTCCTTCCTCAGCACAAGTCATCTCCTCTTGAAGAAATGTGCAGTTAGCTGCAATAGTGGACTGCTTTTTTACAGTACAGTCTTGTGAAGTAATGAATCCCTGAAATATCAGTAACACAATTTTCCAGTATAGGCACAGATCACAGGTATATGTATAAAATAATCTAATTAATGCTCAGTGCATTGTAGTTCACTGTCACACAAAAGTTTTATATGTAGTGGACAAACCAGAAAACACAACATCTTGGCATTAGTGTGTAGGGAGAAACAAAAACTCTTGGATCAGAAAGGTAGTGTGTTGTAAAAAAAAAAAGTGTAGGTGCAGAAAGCAGCAACTTCAGCCTACAGCTTTTCAAACCAACAAAATCATCAATAATAAATGTGTGCACAAAATTACATCTTCACTGCTGTTGATTGTCTTTGTTTATCTCCTTGCCTCCTATCCTATGTAGAACTATATTATATGTCCTTACATTTTTATACTTCATTGTAATATTCCAACATTATTTTCTGTCTTTGTAGAGCTCTGTATTTGACATCTGTTTTCTATTTATGTGTATATTTTGCATTTATCTCCCATCTTTTGTTTCTTCTATCTGAAGAGTTGTAATTTGCCTGTAACTGTGCTGCTGTAACACAGAAATTTCCCAGTTTTTGGATCAATAAAATATGTTTATCTGTCTATCGCCCCTTCTTTCTTTTTTTCTGCTCAGATACATTGTTCTTTGCTGTGTTGTCTCTGTCTTTTAACTAACGTACCAAAATACTGTGTGGTGCTGTATTCACTTCTGACCAACTGGTTCTGTAAAAGAATTCTGAAATATTTTAAACCAGTTCACAGATGACAAATGTTTCTTTAAACAGCATCAAACTATGTATCTGTCAGGAAATGTAATGTCTACATTTTCATGTCCTCACTCCATTATTTTAACAAAAACGTGAATTTGAAGATAGTGTTTTATTTTTTGTTTTGTTTTTTGTTTTTTCCAAGGAGACAGTGAGTTTGTTTGATTTATGTTATTGTCAGTGTTTGGTGCTCAGGGGAAATGTTCCATCAAACAACAGATACATAGAATTGTCTCACACAAACAAGAAATACATGTTACTGTGACCTGTGAGAAGACAGAGAGGGTGTTGATGTGCTAATAGCTTTGGGTTGCTATGAAGGTTTATAGTTTGTGTTACTTTATCAAGTGTTGTCCATGCTGAGACTCTAAGGACCCTGATTCTTTGAAGACGCACCAGCTGTAATGTGATGAAGGGATATTAAGGACTTGGTATACACTTAAAGTGTGAACATCGTGGACATAAATTGTGGAACGTGGCTGATTGATCAGTCGCTTTAATATCTCATATCGCGTCTCTTAACCCACATTTCTCCTCCTCCTCATTTTGTCTCTCTCTCTTGTCCTCTGCTCTTCAGGGAACAGCCGATCTACACCACCAGGGCCCATGTCTTCCAAATCGACCCAACCACCAAGAAGAACTGGGTTCCTGCCAGCAAGCAGGCCGTCACTGTCTCCTATTTTTACGACAGCACACGCAACAGCTATCGCATTATCAGCGTGGATGGATCCAAGGTATGTGTGTCCGAGAAGGTAACAGGAAAAAATAGGAAACGACTGGAATTGTTCAGCAACTCACAAGAGATGTAGGATCTTTTTTAAAGTTTTTAATTCAATTCTCTTTGCCACATCACTTATTTAGTGTTTTTGTAGAACCCGCAAACAAATGACTGAAACAATTAATTACTAGAATCACTGTCAGTTTATTGTTGACAAAAAATTCTAATGACCTTTTGACCTTTCAACCACACAGACAATTTAGGATAAACCTAACCCACTTATTATTAGATTACTAAATTAATCGGCAAGTATTTGATTTGTTAATCAATGTTATTTAAATTTAATTTTAGTTATCTGATTTTTTTTTTCTCTGCGTCTTAGAAGTGAACATTCTCCGGTTTGTGGACAAAGTAAAACTTTTAAAGCTGTTGCCATTTTTTAGGTTTAGAAAACACTGATCAACATTTTCTAAGGTTTTACTGACCAAATAACTATTTAATTAGTCAAATAAATATTCAAAAAGATTAAATTATCATTAATTACTGTCATAAATGCTCTCATGTAGGAGTGAACATCAGTGATGTTAGTTTATGCTATGTTTATAGTAATATGTGGATATGTGAGTTTGCTTATCTATCCATCCATGCAATATAAATTACAAAGTAAGTGTCAGAATTATTATTATTATTACCATTTCACATAATTTGTGTGTATCCTGGCAAAAGTGACACCTGTGTTGACCCCATATTTGATGCTGTGGAAAAAGGTCTAATGCTCCCTTTTTAAAACAAATGTTTTTTCAAAGCTTACAAATGTACGAGTTTCATCAACAACCCCTCTAACAAATTAATAAGATGCCTGTTGAGTTCCTGTTCTAATCATGATCTGTAATTTCCTCTCATCAACAAACAGCTGACAGTAATCACACATCAAGGACTGTAGAGTTTTTAAATGCTGATCCCTGTGGATCAGCATTCCCTCTCAGTCAGTTCTAATAGATTTCCTCTGAATTATTTTTCACCTACGTGAGTTTAGGAATACTGAATAGCTTCATTGTAAATATTTTTGAACAATCTCAAGGAAAAAAATCAACATATTTTTCCAAACCTTTTTTTGAGTTGTTAACTTTAAATCATGCATGTGATAATGGAAACCATACAAGACATGTCCATATCCCGTATTCACATCTTCTTCCTCCGCTAGCTGTAAGAGTAGATTATGTGTTTCCATGGCGATCAGAGTCTCTTGTCTGTGTGAAAACTGTAGGAGAGTTATGACGGTGGTATCCCTCTGCTGGCAGGCAATCACCTTTCCACACTCTCAAATCAGATTTACCTGCAGAGACTCCTCGGGGAGTGAGCAGGTTGGCATTTGCCCACATCTGTTTTTGTCCTTGTGTTTGGTCCATTTAGTACACACATACTGTATCTGTGTTTGAGTGTTAGGATTACCAACCCAGCTGCTGGACAGTGGGTGTCAAGTCAACATAGATACTGTCCTGTATGTGTATGTACAAGCATTTTCTGCTGTTGCTAGGTAGTCATTCCCCCAAAACTAGTGATGAGTGATATGTAATGGTCAATACTGGTCAAAATCATTGGATTTGATATCAGCGAAATTAAAAGTCAAATTGGATATGATTAACAAAACCCAAAATGTCAAATAAATGCAAACTACAGACCCTGGCTTTAAGATATAATTAAAGTTATGCTTAAGTATTTATATTTATGAGCCATATATGTCATTACCCAATCTTGTACCTTTTTAAGTTTCTATGATTTTCAGTAAAACTACAATGCTTCACTCTCGTGTTCCAAACAAGCTTTGTTGAGTCAAGCTCTGTTAGCTTCAAAACATCTCCCATGTCACAACTACAAGGCAGAGATGCTCGACTGTAATCTGTTGTGTCACCAAGAAGCACTTATGGAGCTACAGCAATGACAGTTATGGCATGTTTTCTCTTTCAATTCCCCTGTCAAAAAAAAAAATGTTTTTCTTTATTAGATATGAGATTGGAAATCTACTTTATTTCCAGTCATTTATGTTGTATGGTGTTGTCACCGTTAAGGCCAGGATTCCTCCCGCTGCTATTCTCCTGTTTCTACACTCGCTGGCAACCTTGAGACAATATTTGTCATTGAATGTCTGCAGAGAGCAGCTACATTGAGATGTGATGATTAAAAACATGTTTAATATTATTTAAAAATATTTGAAAACAAAGAGTGAGGAAACGTTGAGTTGCAACCAATAATGGGAGAGGCAACCAATCATGCGTTATATTGGAGTGCATGACGTATAGACCACACCCTAAAAATCTTAATCAAATGATATTTGACATACAAGTATACTTTTTGTTTGCTAGTGGGTGGCACTGTGACTATATTTGAGTATTGGCAAATCATTAATGTTTGCTGCCAGCCACACGTTTATAAGAAGCTGTAATCTCCGGATTACCTTTAATGTTAATGTAATGTTAGTTATAACAAATCTGTAGGAAGAGTTTGTTACAGCACAACATGTTGAAATGGCCACAAAATGTATCCTTAATTCAAACTGGCAGACTTCGTGTTGGCACCAAGTGGCTTTTTTTGGAGATCTTGATACAATACATGAGAACCAAATTGCAGAAGTTTAGTTTCAGTAAAATTTTCTAGGGGGGTCACTACCGAGTTATAATGCTACCTGTACCTAAAGAAATTTGACCTGTAGATGTGTTTTAGGCTGGGACTTCTCTCAAAGCTGTAAAATCTAGGACAGGTTGGACAAAGTACAGCTGAGTTAAAATGGTCTTGTGTGTCATGGTGAAGGATTGAGATTGACATTGCACTGCCACAGGGGAATCACTTGACAAAAGCTCACAGTTTCATAATGAAGCATCGTCAAATTCTTTGGGACTTTGTGATTATTTGCGAGGTGGATCAGATCAGAACCCTCGGAGTAGTGCCCAAACTTGTCATTTCCTGTTGCCACAAGGTGGTGTTTTGATTATTTTCTTCTTATTATATTAAATATTATTCATATTTACAGGTCATTTTGATGGTGATTCGAACACAAAACTGCTGTAATTGTAACAGCTGAGTTCCCGACACGCATGAAGAGTTTGGTGACTTTTTGAATATGTTAAGGTCCTCAGGTAAAAGTTTGATTTGATTAGGAAAAATAAGAAAGTCCTCAGTTTCAGTTGGGTCCTTGCACCATTTTTGTTGCTTGGGTGCTAAATATAGTTTGTACTTTGTACACTAGCTGTGGGAAACTGTCTCAGAGAATAGTCTGTGCTGCTGTGCACACTAACTACGAGATTACTGTCAGTTCATATTAATCAGTCTATGATGGCTGGGTGAATAGCTGATGGTGATACAGTAAGTAGAGGAGCTTATCTTCACTCTGACTCTTACTCATTCTTAACAGTGTGAACCAAGTGTGATAACCTTTTCATCCAATGTGAAATGATTGAAGGAAATTCTATTTTCTATTTTGTTTTGAATATTTTTAAAATAATTTGCCTCATATCTCTTTATTTACCACAGCCAATGTTATTATCACCTTGTTGTGCTATAAACTTGCTGCTGCACCTTTGTACCCAATAGTTACCTTGCTTGTGCGTCATACAATTTTGTTGCCTCCAAGAGGAAGAAGTATCTCTTCGGGGGGACAGGTATACCTTGATGTTCACCGACACACTTGTGTTGGATTTTAGGTGAATTAATAAAACAAAGCTAAGTTGAGTACTTTATTGTATACTCAGCTGTCATGATGAGTGAATGCACTGGGTTGATACAGTTCCCAAAACAATTATTTATATGGATTATGGTGTGTTCACTCCAAAGCTGCTGTGAGCTACTGTGAAACTCCAATATGAGAAAACTCAGTTTAGAGAACAGCACATTCAGCACTGCAATGCTGCATTGCACTATTTGGCCAAACAAACAAACAAACAAACAGCTGAAATGTTAAGTTTTTCAATCTCCTCCTTAAAAATGACTAGCCAACTGTCAAGACTTGGCATTGTCTATTATTTTCTATATACACTTTGCAAATCTATGCATTACACTCAGTTTTCAGTTTTTTCAGTCTTTTTTCAGTCTTTTTTCAGTCTTTTGCTTGAAAGCAGTATTATCCAAAAAGTATAAAGGAAGGCACAGCAAGTCCTCTCTGACCTCAGCCACTCCAGGTAAAGACATTTTAAGCTGCTAACATTCAACGGTTCAGCAGGACGTGCCTAAAAATCCTGAATAGAAGACTCTCTCTTATATAACATGTTAAAATTACAATCTCTGCATTTGCTTTAACCACACTTTAATGTGAAGTGTATTTACAAGATACACTTTATCTGTAGACACACAGTCAGCTGGGGGAGAAGGTTCTCACTGACCGGCGGGCTGCAGCATTCATGCTGCACCTCATGTGCCACTTGATCCTCAGCCCCAGCTCATCACCACCCGCACAGCTGCCAGCATCACTCTGCTCAGCAGCCCCCCACTGTCACACCCTCCCACTCTCTCTGAGTCATACACTCATGTGTGCCAGCACACAGAGTCACAAAGATGAGGGCAACCTGATAATATTAATTTACAGACCATTACTTTTGAGTCCACATTTGTTTACACTTTTACTCCAGTTTCTTGTTGTTTCTGCAGGGTCAGTGATGCTGAGTGGTGTACAGTATTGGCATTGATTGACTTTCTTGATTAACTGTTAGGTCATTTGCTTAACAAGAAAGGCAAGCAACAAATCAAAGCTGTAATTGCAGAATTGTTGCTTGTCTTGCTTGAAAACTGTTGCAGCACTGGCCCAGTTTGTCCAGCGATCATTAAACTTATATCCTATCTTAACACTTTGTCTCTCAGAGCCAGTTAAATATTCACTCAGATGTTCAAGGTGAGACATGCAAGAATAGTTCAGCTTGTGCTTTGATTTCTCTCCGGGGATATATAGGTCACCTTTGTTTTGATGAAGCCTCTAAATGAATGATAATTTTAAAACTGGATTGCAGAGACCTTGGTTAACTGCCATCTCTTCAAATAATCCCTAGATGCAGGAATTTAGTCTGATGAGTGTGTGGCTCTAATCTTTGCACTAATAAAGGTCTTGTTCTTTTGTCTGTTCATTGATATCTCTTTCAGGGCCATTAGCAGGCGTCTGAATGAGACACAAATGTTTAAGAGTGTCTTGATTACTTACTTATCTGCTGATTTGTGTGGCCCACTCTGCTTTTTTCTGTGTCCGTGTCCAGTGATAATGAAGTGCAAAGTGCAAGTGAATGGGAAGACGAGAGACGGAGAGGTGGGGGAGTAGAAAAGGACGCACGCCTGTCATCAATTTGAATTCTTGAATTCTGTGTTCAGAACCATGTTGCTATGAAACAAAGGCTGCACTGTTATTAAACTGTCTTCTGTTGTTCTTGATTTGTTGGTAATTTACAGTGTGCTGTTCAAGTTCTCATATCTTGGTAGTTTAGCTGGGGCTTGTGTACATATGCAGTTGTAGCAGCTTGTGTTTACATGTACATGTAGTTGCTCTTTTAGGATTAGATACATTCTGCTTTAAAATGTACTGGGGTTTACTGTCACCAGCTAATGCACAAGGCACAAATTTAGACTACAGCAAATGTTTTCTGACAGCTGATTGACTGCATAGCTACAGCAGGTGAATGTACTGCAGCAAATAGGAGACTGTAATTTGATTTCTAAGAGGTCAGTGGCCAACACTATGTAGTCTGAGTGCCAGGAATTAGTTTTTTCTCAGTTGGTTAAGAAAAATTATGACCCCAAAAAATCTGGTTAATTTGGGCTTAGAAATAAACAATAAAATAATAATAATGTAAAATTATTTTGATCTTAGTTAAATTAAACATTTCTTTTGTGATAAACATTTTGGTAGAATCATCCAGCCCTAATGTCCGTGTCCTGCCCCATGGTTTTCACCTGGGGTTAAATTTGATTTTATATGGAGGGGAACTTGTTTTTACATACACTACTTTCATATCATCTCCAGTAAAACTTATTTTATTTGCACCACAAACCCTTTGTTTTTATATTAGGTATATTTCATTTTTCGTTTGCTTTTTGGACTAACTTGGCAGTTTATGTGTGTATACAATACACATTTATATATTTTCACATATTATGTCACTATCTTTTAAATTATCCCGAAGAGTAGGTTTCTCCCATATTCTCACTTGACTTCCAGAACTGTAATGGTGAAGGCCAACTATACAAGACACTTTCTCTACTTTCATTCGTGAAGTGGTTTAACGACAAACAGCGTTTATAGCAGAGAGTCATATTTTGCGTTCAGCTGTCCATACAGCAACACTATTGGCTGCATGGGGGCAGAGAAGCGATAATCCAGGCCAGAAACTTGACTCCAACAAGCACAAACCAGCAGAATATTAATTTGGTATGGGTTGTTGATGTAACAAACAGGGTTAGGTAACTTATCCACATTACGAAATGCAAATTTGTTTCTGACCCACATGTGTAATATTTTTTTTAACCACGGCAGCAATTTTATTTTTGGAAACTAAATGTGGAAATAGCTTGCTCTGTCCCTCACTCTCTCTCTCTCTCTGTGCCACTGCATTTATAATTTTAAACTGATGGTGTACTTTTTTTTAACCACAATATCAAGGTTAATATTAAGTTTTAATATGCCAGTGGATATTAAGCCCACCTCATCTCGATGTCATAGTATTTTGAATGTGGTGGGGTTTTTTTTTTATCTGTATGACAAATAAAACAAACCTTTTTTGCACTGCTGCATGTGACATCTCAGTAGTTGAGGATTTTGCATCTAAGGTGTTTTGGCAGCTTTAAACCCCCCATGGGCATAATTAATATTAAAGAATCTTCAAACCAAATATGCAAAAACCCCAAAATCCTTAGGAGACCAACACTCCTACAATATTTTTTCATGCACCTGTGAATTATTTTGGTAGTTAGCTAAAAGCTGACTGTAAAACCTTAACAACAGAAATGTAATAATCTTTATGGTTTTTGTGCCAGTGTACGTGGGTTGAAGATGGCTACTTTGACTTTGACATTGAGAAAACACTTGGACCGTGTCACTCACTGGCTGTTTGGCATCGGATTGATTACTTTGAAGCTTCTGTCAGCGATGCCATCTTTTGGCTAACTTTTTGCCAAGGTCTTCTCTGTTGTTGCCCATATCACCCCTACCTCCATAGTCTGCCTATCGAATGAGTTTAATTTGGTTGGCATTTCCTCTTTAATTTACTTTTGGCCCTGATTAGATTAAGCGGTGAAATACGGTTTATTCTACAATTACTGTCCGAGTCCCGTGACTGGGCAAACACTTTTGATCAGTGATGACTGTTAGAATATAAAACAACTAACACATATTTACTTTTAAATATAAGCCATTTTAAGAAGCTATTTTTTTTTGTTCAGACAGTTGCAGTGTACAACATTGTGAAACATTTCATCATATTTGTAAAGTGAAACGCGTCGTTGTATTTGACTGGTATGACATAGTTGTCAGTGTGGGCATCGCGAAACACATGGGCAGTGAGTTACAGCTTTGCTTTGGTATCAGTGAAGTCACAATAGACTATTGTCCTTCGCCGAATCAAAAGAACCATTCATGATGGAAATGCAGCTGCTGGAGCTCCTTCTCTAATATGTCTTTGGTGAATTAAACATGCAATTTAAAAAAAAAAAAAAAACAGAAAACAACATAAAACCAACAACAGAAAAAATATTTGAGCTGAAGGCTGTGTGCCATGTCTTATGAAGCTGCTAAGACCTACACTCACTGTCACAGACTGAAGTTTTAGACAAGTGGTTATTTAAGTTAGTGTTGCCTTTCTATCTTCTCAAACCAGCATCAACATGGTATTTTAGCCCACAGAACAGCTGCTCACTGGATATTTTGTTACTTTTTGATACTTTTTTCTGGCCATTCTTTGTAAACCCTAGAGATGGGTATGGATAGCCATGTTTCCATCGAGTAGAACAGTTCGGTTTGGTACACTATGGTACATAATTTTTTTTGTGTGTTTCCATTAGGAATAGTACCAAAATAACCAGCCCCTATAGTTCCATATTTGGCACCCTTTCCTTTGGGGTACCAGAGTAAAATGGTACAATAAGGTTGGGGTGGAGCTAGAATGGCTGATTGGGTGATAGAAAAACATCCCTCCTTTTTTATGGTTCTCTTTCTATTCAACGCCCGCAGTCTGTTCTCATATAAAGCTTGACGACAAACTGAGCTGCTGGATGTCCCCCACTGTTGTCTTTTATGTTGCAATTGTTGTTGTTTATTGTCGTCACATTGGTACATAATGTACATATCTCACTCACCCAGCCATGGGGCCCCGCCCACAAACCGTACTGTACTGTGCCCTGATGGAAACACAGCATATGAAAATCATAGTAGATCAGCAGTTCCTGAACAACTCATTTGAGCCTGTCGAGCACCAACAAACACACCATGTTTACAACAAAGCACTCAAAGCACCTTTCTTCATTATTGTGATGCTCAGTTTGAACTCAGCAGGGCTTCTTGGCCCAGTCTAAATACCTAGATGCTTTGGGTTGCTGCCATGTGATTGCCCCAGTAGTTATTTGTTTCAATGAGCAGTTGAACGGGGGGCCAGAAAGCAGCAAGCTCATAAAACTATATAGAACATTTCCAGAATGATCTTTTTAGCAAAGCGACAAATGAGTGTCAATAATGAAGTTTCATCCTAACAGGTGATCATCAACAGTACCATCACACCCAACATGACGTTCACCAAGACATCGCAGAAGTTTGGTCAGTGGGCAGACAGCAGGGCCAACACTGTGTTTGGACTGGGCTTTGCTTCAGAGCAGCAGCTGTCCAAGGTAAGAGAGAGGGAGAGAGAGAGAGAGAGACATTTCTGAAGCACCACATAAACTCACACAGTGACAAGCAAATTCTTGTACTTATCCTAAAACACAAGTGTGACAGTTAATGGTTGTTAACTGAAGCTCTTGGAAAAGGATTCTAAAATTCTCACTATCATTGTGGAGCCAATTATTTCTGTGATCACCCAAAATTGTTTTAAGAAGAGCCAAGCTGTGAATGACAGATCAGCTTGTACTGTCTGTTACTGATGACAACAGCTCTTTCACGTCTCCTTGATATTTTCAGTTTGCTGAGAAGTTCCAGGAGGTAAAGGAAGCAGCCAAGCTTGCAAGGGACAAGTCTCAGGAGAAGGTGGAGACACTGAGTAATCACTCCCAGGTAAAATAATCTATGTGCTGTCTAAGATTCTGATTGAGTACAATGCTTTTTTTTCCCATTAATTTACTGTGGATGTCTACACAGAACATTGCAGAAAAGAAACTCACTTTTCTTCACACGCATGAGATGATTCAAACACAGGCTAGACTGAGTCATCATGAGTGAGAGGTTGATAGTCATTCTTACTCAATAACTGCCTGGCAGGCACCACAGCAGTCAATGACAAAGCAAATGAGAATAATAATAATATAAAAATCATTAAAACAATATTCTGCTGGCGAGTAAACAGATTTGATTTCCCGTCCTTGTGGTTTGGTAATCGGCTGTCAGGTCAGCTCTCTGCCTGCTTTGATTCCAAATGGCAAGAACCAGACTCTCAAACCTTCTGGGCCACATGACGTGATCAATACTGGCAACAGTTTTTCCTAACTCCTCCACTGTCATAGCCGATGTGTCCAGATTTTCTTACCGTGTGTCACTGAAAGAAGCGCACGGGCTCTTTTCACGCTGAGCTGAATTAACACACATAAATTCTGCTTCTGATGTACATTGTCGTCCAAAAAGGGAGAGGAATAGAAACACTGTTGGTTCCATTTTTGTTTTGAAAACACTGGGGGACACTTAAGTGTAGATTTAGCTCTGTTTCCTTCTCAAACAGAGCTAAAGCGCATTTCTGAAAGCTGATAATTTCCACTTTAACTTTCTGTTTATAAAGTGGAACTTTGCAAGTCTGGACAGTTTTTCTTTGTTTCACTGAAGAGCTCCTCCTCATGTATACCGCTTTTTCCTCACTGTTGTAAAAACTGTGCCGCTTTCCCTTCCCCTCTTCTGACCAAGTGTGTTTGTTTTTAAGGAAGCCGGCAAATGCAAGCCATGGAGCCGTGTGCATATACACATAAATACATAGAGAATGGAGAGTTTTCCCAAAGATACAAGGCTGGCTTTATGCTAAAAGATTTGGGGAAACGGCCCCCAATCTTCCCCAAAACAAGACGTTTAACTATCACAATGAATCCAAAGCTGTTACTTTAGGGTTAAAAACCCTGCATAGTTCCACTTAAAAATTAAAATGTAGTAGTGGGGATGTAGCCTTGGAAAAATCCACGTAAGAATTAATCAGAACTAACTTTGAGTATTGTGTCATAACAAGTGTCCCACTGTCCCGTGCCAGGAGTCTGGATGTGACACACCCTCCACCAATCAGGCATCCAGCATTAATGGCACAGATGATGAGAAAATCTCGCACGTCGGTCCAGAGGCTGCTCAGCTGCAGACCGAGAACGAACGTCTCAAGAGTGCAGTAGAACTGAGGTAAGGCCTTAATTTCATGAAAACAATGGACCAAATAAAACACAAATGATGTTAGTGTTTTCCCTTTATTAATTTGGTGCACCTCTGCTGCTAGAGTTTCACCCCATCGTTAATAATGGTGTGCCAGTAATGACTATTGCTCATCTCTTGGACAAATGAGCACAAAAAGCTTTATGTTAAAATACAAAAGAAAACATATACAACAGTGATTATGCCATTTAATTCTAAACTGTTCTGACCTGAACAAATCTGTTGTGACATACTTATGGACAATGGTGGAAAAAAAAATCTAGAGAAGAGAGTGGATGTATAAATGGATAAACCCAGGAAAATACATAGATTTTCCAATCCGATCCAACTTCATTTATAAAGCACTGTAAAAACAACAACAGTTGAAACAACGTATATCTGTGCAGCAAGGGACACCCTCTATCCTTAGACCCTCACATCGAGTGAGGAGAAACTCCACAAAAAAAGCCCTTTTACAGGGGGAAAAAAATGGTAGAAACCTCAGGCCTCAGTAGAGGGGTCGCTCTTCCAGGACGGACAGAGGTGCAGTAGGTGTCACATGTATACACACACATATACACACATGTATGTATACGTACATACACACTGCATATATATATATATATATATATATATATATATACAGAATATATACATGTATACACACATGGTGGATTATTTGAACGTGCACCAAGTGGAGTAGATGAGCACTAAGTGCAAATCATTCATTCAGAGTTATCTAAATAGTACATTATCAAATAAAGCCTCTTCAGTGCTTTTACATTTTTATTCTTGGGTTCTTCTTGTCTTGGCTCCAACCTTCACTTCTGTGTCACTGTGAGGATCTCAAGTCCCCAAACATGTCAGAAATCCTTTAATCAAATGTTGCT
The DNA here is from genome assembly GCA_016785285.1 of Brachirus orientalis. Taxonomy (NCBI): domain Eukaryota; kingdom Metazoa; phylum Chordata; class Actinopteri; order Pleuronectiformes; family Soleidae; genus Brachirus; species Brachirus orientalis. Next base: position 13,210,911 of record JAFBJR010000172.1, read on the forward strand.
CATCTCCACTATTTCAGTGTGGTCTTTTTAGTCCAGGTGCTGACAGTATTAATCAATTATTGCATAGAGCACCAGATGTAATTCCAGATGGGATTAAAATTACCCCGGGACATCAGAGCAGTATAAAACTGCCAAGAGTTAATTTAGCCAGAATTAGTACTGGATCACAAAAAATCTTATTTAATCCAGATGGAATGAAAGGCCAAAGGCCAATTAGCAGAACTAGAAATACCTAAGTCTTAGCACACAAGATGATATGTATTAATGAGCATCTGCTTGTGTTGGTAACACTTAGTTTTACAAGTCTTTTAGTTTTTTCTTTAAATTTAAAGATAATTAGAGTATTTTAATTTTGTATACTATATATCTCCCCTTTTGCTACCATAAGCTGGCCTTTTTTTAATTATCTACATTTGTTTATTAAAACCATCGCCTTATTAAAATATGTCAACAGTTGTTGATGCTGCACTGTATCTTAACAATATATATTGTATAATACATCAAACCTCTCAAGTAGGGCTGAAACAATTACTCTATTAATTGATTACTATTTTATTAATCCTCCAACTATTCTGATAACCGATTAATCAGTTTGTGCTAATATTTCAGACTTTTCAGCTTTGTAAATGTTTTCTGATTTATTTGCTCCATGTGAAAAAGAAATCATTAAAACTGAATCATTTTGATTTGTGGACAAAACAATACATCTGAGAACATCATAATTTCCAGGTTTTAAAAAAACAAATCATTTGCTGACCAAATGATTACTCATTTAATTAAGAAAATAATTGACAGATTGATAATGAAAATAATTCCAGCTGCTCTCAAGGTTTGTTTGTGAATCTTACAGTTGTTTGGCCTGTTGTCACTCCTGCATTTGACCCTTTTTTATTATCTTCACTAGGCATTGGGATTTTCTTTTCTTGAAATGTGTCAGAGCTGTGATAGTGTGGCGAGCTGCAGAATGCTACTGTGCAAGTCTGTCCACATCTGACAGAGTAGCGCACATAAACTCAGCCATGCATAAGGGAGGGGGCAGTGATGCATGCTAAATTTACATCCAGACCTCTGCAGCCATATTGATGCAAAAGAGACAAACTCTCTGCTGCGACAGACCTTTGAGGCTTTTCCCACTTATTACAGTCTGAACACATCTTGACAGCTTGATGTGCATTACATTTCATTAAATAGTTATGGAACATCTAGCATTATGTGTCATGTTTGTGAACACAAGCTGCAGGCGTTTCAGCACTAACCTTCCATTAATAACACTCCTCCTGGATCTCTGTGTGTCTCCTGTCTGACAGCAACACCAACGCCAAAAAGTGGGAAACAGAGCTGCAGACTTTAAGAGAAAATAATGCCAGGCTGGTGGACGCACTCCAGGATTCTTCATCTAATGTAGAGAGCTGGAAAAAACAACTCGGTGCCTGCAAGGCAGAAAGTGACTCTCTCCGGGAAAAGGTAAATCAGCTGTTCGTGTCCTCAGGGAAGTTAAATGACAGAAATCCTGCTCTTTTAACTTTTCACAGACATTTTGCTCTTTTTCAGTTAAATACCGCGATGTATCGTCGTATGATTGTATTGCGAAATATTGATTACAACAGAATCGATGCATCGTGATATTATTCGGACCGGGGACCATGTATCACATATCATATCATGAGGTGCCCTAAGATTCCCAGCCCTGTACATGCTAAATATGTACAACAGTGACCTTTAGCATTTAAAATGCTCACTGTACTCCACTTTGAAACATTGCATGAGTGTGGTTCATGTAGCCTGCCAGTATTTCCAAAATACAGAAATAAGACGCTACACTTATACCTGGTGTTTCACTGTGTTCATGCACAAACACATTTATAAACTACTAGTTGCACAATCTGTTTTTTTTTTTTTTTTCATTAACATTTAACCTATTTGATTAATTTTAATTTTAAAAGATTGAAAGTGTGTGTTTGCTTTAGAGCAGCAGTGGAAAATAATCACATGTGAGGAGAACAGCCTGTAAAACATATATATATAATGTTCAACACCCACCAACAATGTGTATGAAAGAGAGAGAGAAACAGTGTTTTGCTTTCCATGTTCAGGAGAAAATTATCCAGCATGTCCGTCCTCAAACCTCCTCTCCACTTTCATTCTCATTTTTCTTCTCTGGTCCAGATGTTTTTGAGAGGGGTAGAGAGGCTTTTTACGTTTTGCTGCTCTCTGTGCTACGAGCTGCATTATTGGGTGGTTGAAGCAACAAACCAACAACAACAAACACAAACGGAAATGTACAGTACATAGTGAATAAACTGGCTGCAGATTTTAACATGTATCCTTTATATTTATGTCTGTCTGCACATTTTATGAGCTTGTGTTTCTCTGCACCAGAGTCCTGGCTCCTAGTCTATAAAAATGGACTCATTTTAATTTCATAATCAATGTGGGTTGTTACTGCAGCGAGACTGGTGCAACCATGATAATAAAAAAAAAAAAAAATGTATGTGCAGCATGTGACAAAATACACTGAATTTGAAGTCTCTACAGTGACTTTGTTTATGCTCCATCATTTTTTAAAAAAAATAATTTATTGGTTGTTGAAGTTCACTTTGGTCTTGGTTCTTATGTTTCTGATTTGCTTTAAGACTCTCAACCCTCAAGTGACCTCAGACCTTCTGATAGTAGCTTTTTAATGATTTGTGAAGTTTTTGTAAAAATCCACAGTGAGGCATCTTTTTGTTATCACTGCCCACATATGTGAAACAGATTTCATCAACATGTGAGAGCGGAGTGTGTGTTTTTGTCTGTCTTTTTAATAACATTTTACTTATTTATTTGTCCATTTATTTATAGTTAAGCCAGTTTAACTCTTGAGTATTTTGCTGTATTTCTTTTACTATTAAAATTTTACTAAATTTTACTATTTTACAGCCACACAATGGGCCTAACATGACTAAATGTACTAATAATTATACATGTTTTGATGAATTAAAACAAGTTCTCTGATTTTACACCTTCTTAAATGTGAGTATTTTCTGGTGTCTTTGATCCATATAAGAGTTGAATCATTAAAACGGAATAATGTTGGCTTGTGGACAAAACTAGACATTTGAGAACATCATCATCATCAACACCATTCAAAAGTTTTATGGTATTTTGTGGACCAAACACCTTATTGATTTATCAAGAAAATAGACAAATGTGTGTATGAAAAGTGCTAAAGATAAAGTTTGACTGTTAATTCAGGATTAACAACATGCAAATTCATCCTAAAGATCAGTTGCTTTCACACTGACCATGTTAAAGTCGCAGCATTTTTTTAAAAAGTAGGTCTTTTTCTCTACGTTTCCAGATCGCAGAACTAGAAGCACAGTGTAATGAAGCTGAACAGGAGAAGAAGAAAAACGTCCAACTGAGTGTGCGGGTGCAGGAGCTGGAGGCTGATTTACACGACAAAGAGCAGGTGAGACTTTGGCATCACATGAAACAGCAGTTTAAAAAAAAAAAATTGACGTGGAAACGAATAAATGTCGGTTTTCAAGTTAGTCAGGCGTTTCTTCAGATCAACTTCATCCTCCTCATCCTCACTTCTCTTCACTCCCTGGCCCCTTTTCTCTTGCTTCAGTACGTCTGCTCTCCCCCAGGAGGTGATTAGACCTCAGCAGGAAGCGATTTATAGGTTTACAGAGTGGTTTTTGGTGATCTTTGTGGTGCTTATTGTTTCTGTATTTATTTTTAGTACAATTACACTCATAAAACTTTTGGGGGGGAAAAATCCAGCTATTGCTTTTGTGCTTTGGTCAGAGTAGTTCATAGTTATCACACAAAAGTGAAGTGGCATCATTGTATGTCCACTAGGGCTCCGACGATTATTTGTTTAATATTTTGTTCAGTAATTAAAGCTAAACTGATTCTTAAATGTGAACATTTTCTGGTTTGTTTGCCCCATATATCAAAGAAATCATTAAAACCGAATCATTGTGGTTTGTGGACAAACACAAGACATTCAAGAGCATCGTCATTTCCAGGTTTCACACTGATCAGCATTTTCTGACATTTAAGGACCAAGCAAATACTCAAGTAGTAAAGAGTAGATCGATTAAGAAAGTAGTCGAGAGTTGCAGACCTAATGTCCACTACATCTGACATCTGTAATCCAGAGTTCCTGAATATCAAATGTGGTCTCCTTCTTTCTAATTGTTTCTAATTTACCTTTTTCAGACTCCTATCCTTAGATTTCCTAATTTATCTATGTAAAAGGAGCTTGAACAGTGCAGACATGCAGAGGATCCAAAGTCTAAATGTTATTTTCTGGCTGCAATACACTTTTAAGTGTTTTGGTGGGCCACAGAAAAAAAAACGGAATATAAGAATGGGCTGCAGAATTGTTAAGTTTGGAAATGATTGATGTAAATTATTCATTTATCCAAATATGTTTTTTAATTAATTTTTTTGTGGGTTGCCCAGAATGCCTGGGATACCAACTTTTTTTAACTTCTTAAATGTGAATATTTTCTGGTTTATTTGCTAAAACCAAATTATTTCATATAAGACATTTGAGAACGTCATCATTTACAGGTTTGACAAACACTGATCAACATTTTCTGGACCAAACAATGACTTGATTAATCGAGAAAACACCCGACAGATTAATCAATTACGAAAATAATCGTTAGTGAGAAGATGTGAGTGAGATGCAGCAACGACGCACGCACCACACATGTAGTGTGAACCAGGCCTGAGAACCCAGTCCTTTGGGCTCTGCGGTGTTTCCCCAGCCCTCGCTTTCTACTGTGATGCTGCAAACAGTGACCACCAGGAAGGAAGGGTCACTGTTGGCATCAGTACAGCAGACGACCCACAGAGTGACTCACCTTCTTCTAAAAACACACACGCTCCAGTCTTCCAATTAAAAAGAAAGGGGTGTATGAATTATTAAGTGTTGATCCTGTTCAGGGCAGACAGGAACCAAGCAATTAACAAAGCAGTCACTCGGACAATTCAAGTGCAAAAAAAGGGTGAAAATAAAAGATTAATTGCGGAGAGAGCAAACATGGAAGGACAAACTTATAATAAAAAATAAAAAAAACAGAGTCAAAGCTAAAACCCCCCTTTTATTTTCTTTGTAATTTGTCCTCATCTGCTCTGCACTTTACATTTGCTAGTATAATTGTTTAATAGTGTAATTACTTAAAATAGTATTTAATAATGACTGATTTAGAAAATTAAAAAGTCAATCATCTTGTTCATTCTTAAATATATATACCGGTGTGTGTGTGTGTG
>JAFBJR010000172.1:13216301-13306212 GCA_016785285.1 Brachirus orientalis
GTATATATGTATGTATTCTTGAATTGTTAAACTCTTAAAACCACAAGTTTAAATTTGTTAGAAAGATTAGAAACATTAGAAAGGGAAAACTCTTCAACTCAGTAGAGATTTACAATCATTACAGTAGAATAATAATTAAAGTACAGGAGTTTAAGTTGAATAAACAAGCAAGTTGAAATTTGAAACTTTTTAATACTTGAGTAACAAACAATGTGCACATTTGAGGTCAACCATTTAAAGAATGTTGTGTAAGCATGTTCGCACAATGCAATATTGCCATTAAGGAAAAATATATTGCAGTTTTTACAGCCACTGATTGATTTATTTAGCCCAAGTTTCACTTTTATAGAAAACATTTTTTTAAAAAAAACCATCTGATATGATCTGAATTTATTCTCAGGAGCTGGAGAACCTGAGGAAGCAGGCGGAGATAATCCCTCAGCTCATGGCAGAGTGTGAGAGCATCACATCAAAACTGCAGGTATGTTGAAAACACGCAGAAATACCAGGTTCCGGTCAGCCGTGATTTACAGCAGTTACTTGAAAACACGGCGCTGTATAGACTTTACATTATGTAGGAGGACACGCGGGCCGTCGCAGTGAGCAAACACTCAAGGCAACCACTTTCACATGAAGGCAGAGCCAGAGTTTTTATTCACTTGTCTGCCTGAAGGCTGATGACACAACATTCCTGTCACATGTCGCACAGACCCACGCCGTGGTTATTGTATCCATGAATAAAGGTCCAATCCCCGCACAATGCTGAGTGGATTATTGCCTTTTTGAGAAGGTTTTCATTCCCTCGTCTACGTCACAGATGTTTCCCTGCTGCGGCTGATCGTTTCCTACACATGACAGAAGCAGCAGAATTTCTTTAAAGACCCAGTTCCACAATAGTCTTTATATGCAGATGTTTTTTTATTAGTGGTGGTTGGTACTTTCTTATAATGTTAAATAATATGTAATAAGGAGAGTATGATGAGCTGGGACTAGGGTTAGCTTATAACTGACATATATATATATATATATATATATATAAAATCTATCTATTGGGGGTTAAGAGGAGTTCTAAAACTTGCCATTAGACTATGTGTTGTAGTTAAAATAATCAATAAACGGCTATTAATGCCTAATCTTAACGTTAATCTAACCACACTTCAAATCTAAGCCCTAAACTTAACCACTTCTGAAAGTGAGGTTCTGCCTCATTAGGACCAGATTTTGGTCTCCGCAAAGCCCCTTCAGTTATGGAAAGAGCTCCATATCTGCTCGTAATTTCCTGCTCACCTTCAGTCAGCCAATCACCAGCACTGTTAGATTTTGGTCAAACGGCATGCTGCGTGCTTATTGGCTCACTGACACAGATGAGACTAAGTCATTAGGTACTGACATTTAATTTCGAATAACAACACATTTTCAATATGAAGTGACACAGAGGAAGTTCGATACCCAACAAACTTTTTATTTTATTCAGTAGGTGCAGGACCAGCTGATCGGCGGCTTCATGCTAAAGACTCCTGGTATTTAACTGAGGACAGAGGAGTATTTAGAGCATTGAAAAGTTTATTATTTACAGTGACTAATAAAGCCAAACCCCTGTGTCAAGCTACCAAATAGTACATTATTAAAAGGTGATAAATGAAATGGTCCGCTCTCTTAAAGAGTGCTGGAAACATTTTGGCTGACGCACGTACACTTCTCAAAAAATAAAATGTATAACATTAGTCTTGTTGTTTTTAGAAGTAGAAGTAGCACGTACACCAAACACAAGTTGGGTGTGACAATCTGTCGTTGTCATCACATCATAGATTCACACCCATGTAACAAAGATCGCCTGTTTTCTTAACGCTGGTCTTTCATTGAGTAATATCAGAAGCTCATTAAAACCAGAAGTGCAGGACACGCTGTACGACTGTTGGCATCATCAGTGCCAGGTCTGACATGAAGAGCATTGACAGTGACGCTCATCTTGCTCTGCTCTGACTGACTCAGAGCAGGATTTTATCATCCAAGCTGTCATGCATGAGCTGAGCAGAGGGAGTAATAAAACCAACATTTACATGCCTGAAGTTCCTGTGCTTCTCAAAGCCCGACTGCCTGGTTTGTCTCGACAAAAGCAGGATGAATGTCGGTCGACTGCACAACTGGCTGAAGCAGGAGTTTATTTAACAGGCTGCTCAAACTGAGGACGAGGGGATTTATCAAATACCTTTGTCTGAGCATGAAGCCTCAAACCGAAACTGAGCATTCAATGTCATTCTAAGGCTTTAAAAACACAGATAAAATGCCCTTGTTACCAAATCATATTTTTCCAACAAAAGTATGGATTTTTTTTTTTTTTAAATCAACCCAACTACTCCACCTCTGTGTTTATGGCTGTAGCTCCCGCTATTTAAAGAAAACACCCCACGTAGAGATCAGGTTTCAGACGTCAGCTGCAGGATGCAGTCATGCAGGCGCAACACCTATTTAGCACTCCTATTTTAAACCCCTCCCTTCAATGGTATCTTTGGCATTAATGTGTCACTCCTGCCGCCTACAAGTCTGACAGACTTTCTGTACCCACACATAAAAAAGAACATGTTTCTTAATTATAAAGGCATGTTCTCTCTCTTTCTCCCAAATACACTCTTTTCGTTTTTGATTTGAAACTTTTTTATATGGTAGTGAAAATGCCATTTGCTGTTCGCTTAAGGTTTCCGGAATTTGTTTTAATCTGATTCACAAGGTCATGATTAAATTAAAATCTTTGATTTTATTTAATATTGATTCATGTGGAGACGTTTCAGTTTCCTACCAATTTTGCTTAGTTAGAAAGAAATGTTGACGGATCCAGTGCTGCAAACTGGATCTCTAACCTGGTGCATATAATTGTAATTCTGTCAGTGCCCTTTTTATTTCATATGACCACACGGTGCAATCAAAGGTGATAATTCAAACTCTAATAATAAAAAAAAACAGATCAAGTTCATAGTGTCCAGACTATAAATGCATTGGAAATTTTAAAGTAATTAACATGTTGTCCAGCAGAGGGGGCTGTGAGCAGATGTCCTCTTTGCTCCTCAGAAGAAGACAACTGTGACAAACACAGACCCTATAATTAAACTTGAGAAAAAAGTTTTTAGGATCATTAATACGACTTGGCATCTTGAAAATAAGTCTCTTATAAGGTCCTCTCTTCTAAAATGTCCAGATATTGTGTATCTGAAAATGTTAGGTATATTATTTAGAGTTGTGAACAGACCAAAATAAATTTAAATCAAGAGAAGGAAATTATAATTTAAGAAGGTTGTTTATATTTGAAAATTGTAAAGTGAGAACAAATATTATATATAGTTGTGTTTTCAGCAATGACTTAAAATTGTGTCACTCTCTGTTACGTTTCAAGGCAAAATAATTAAGGGTTATCAATTAAGAGAACGTGAATCAAGTGTCATTGTGCACTGATGTTGTTTTGTTTGATGCTTTTTAACGTTTTAAGTAATTAGAATTAAAAAAAAAAGAATTGCATTCATTCATTATGTTGTATTGAGGTAACAGTGGAGGAGACAAACAAATGAAACCATCCCGAACGATAATCACGACATCAAAGCAAAAGTGGAAGTTTCTGTTTCTACATCACAGACGTGACATAAAGAACAAACCTGCGAACTCTGCTGTTCGCTTCACAGAGAGAATGATGGCTGCAATAATCCTGTACTTTGTGCAGAGGATACAGGAAACGGCACATTAAAAAAACACATCTACAGATTTTGTGAATTGGCATCAAAGCCTCCAAATAAAGATCGAAATGAATTGGAATTTTCTTCTCCTTTGAACCTAGTTTTAGAACTGTTTTTTTTGGTTTTCAAAGGTCTTGGACTAAAAAAGCAGCCATTGATTTTTCACATCCGTTGCAGAATTTGTTCCTTTTTCAACAAAATCTGAGAAAGATCAAACCTATTTGTCCACATCTAATGCTCTGACGTCCCTCTGAAGGTTTTTATTTGATGTCCCTGTTTGTACTTTTCCCACATATTCACTGCTATCTAACGCTTTCCTTGCCTAATGTCTGTCCACAGGCTGCGGAGACAAAGAACAAAGAGCTGGAGGGGAGGCTCGGGGTTCTTCAGATGGACCTGGACGACAGTCGACAGAAGCAGAGCAACATGAAGGGCGAGCTGAAGAGGTTCATGGATGTTCTGGATGGAAAGATAGACGAGCTCCATGAGGTCAGGCAGGGTCTTTCAAAGCTGGGCGTTGATAACTGAGGAAGAGCGGCACGGAGCTGACAGGGGTCAGAGGTCGGGTGCGAGAGCTTCACTACAGTGCGTCTTCAGGGCAGAAACTATGTGGCACCTTCTCCTCCTCCCCCCCCCCCCCCCCCCCAAAAAAAAAAAAAAAAGTAGACATCTACTCAGAAACTTTGGCTTCTAATAAACACTACCACGTGAGAAAGATGAAGTTGGAGAAAGACTGGCAGGAAAAAACTGGCAAGATCCATCAAATGGTTCCACTGTGTGTGCTGGCACTGAGAAACTAAATCACTCTCTGAGCTTACTGATCTGTGTCTGTGTGTTGGGGGGGGTGGGGGGGTTCTTAGATTCTGTCCATCTGTGTCGTTTCCTCGGAAGGCTGCAGCGTTTCTTCACAGGCAGACTGAGCTCAGAGTAGGAGAGGGGAAGGCTTCTTTAACAAAAGGGCTAAAATGAAAAACACACGAAGACGACGCGGTTGAGATTCACTCAAGTAATAATTGGTGTTAATTCTTGTGAGCCAACGCCCCCCAATCAGAGATGAAACCTTTCTTCTGCCTGTCCCCGCTGTTGCCTCTCGTCTATCTCAGGTGTGTTCACTGATAATTTGTACTCATTGGATTATATGCACATACACAACGGCCATGACACAAAGTGCCTCCAGGTGGGTTTGCGTCCACCTGGCAAGGAGAACTGGCCAAGTGACGACCAGAACCGTAATAATAATAAAAACAACTTGATTTTTTTTTTTTTGGGGGGGGGGGGAAGGAAAAATCTATGAAATTAAAATTTCCTGACTTAACAAATTGAGTTGACCAGCCGGAGCAGAGGATGTCGTTAATGGAGGATGTGAAGAGAAAATCAAAGGACAAAACCAGGTTTTAGCACAAAAATGTGTCTGAGAAAAGGACCAGAGCAGGAACTGAACACCTCTCCCGCGGGCGTTTTGATCAGATTTGCATGTAGAAGGAAACTCTCTTCTCTCAGGAGCTTTCTTTCAAAAACATCCAAAATGATTAATAATACCCATAATATTATAAATCCCATGTTGCCATGAGTTATAGTGAACTGTGTGTGTGTGTGTGTGCAATAGTAACGTTGTCCATTTGTGGAACAAAGATCTTTGTCTCTGAGGTTTTTGATGAGCTTCTTTCACGCAGGTGTGTTGTTCTGGTGGTGGTTTTGAGGGTGAGGCGACTTTAATGCTGCTCGACCGGGTGAGTAATTATGTGACTGTGAACTTTTTCGCCACAATCCTGTCAAGATTTTGTTTTGGTTTTTCTTCTATCATTTATTTATTTTATTTTTATTTTTTGGGGGTGCTTCGTTGCTTCTCTGTTTCTAGAACATACCAAGTAAATCCATGTTGACTTTCCTTCACCCTAATTTAATCTCCTCAAATGTACAATATTATAATAAAACTGTCAAGAGTCACATGTTTTACAGTGAAGTTTTGAGTCCATTTTGAACATCTGAAATCAATGGAAGAAGCAGTAGTTGCAGATTTACTCAGTAATAACTCAGATGTTATGAGTCTTTATTTCAACATCACTGTTTTTGAATTTGTCATAAGATGGAGACAATGACAAAAGGACTTCTTTTGTTTATTATTCACAATGTATGAAACTTCCTGTTGAACCAATGCCTCTCCTGTTCAATATTGTACAATAGAAATGACACTTGTTTAAATTTAGTTTCATTACATTACTGAATCACTGTGTGTGTTATTTATTTATTTTTTTGTATTTCTTTATTTGGTTTGAAGAAGCAGGTGTTGACTCAAGAAAATCCCATTAATCCCCACTTAGTTGTGATTCAGTTAGTGAGTTCTGTGTAGAAAACTATGATAGCATTAAATCTGACAAACAAGCTGCCTGACGCTGTGACGGTCTTGAGGCGTTTTTCCTGTGGCTAAGAAGCAAAGTAGAAGCCGAGAAATGAACCTGCCGCACCAGATCTGCTGCTGCTGAAGCTCCACCACACGTCTCTGCCTCTAATTTAAATAAAGCACTAAATATAACTGTAATCCCGACACAAACCACAGCAAATGAGGTGGGATTTAATCACGGTCACGGATACTAATCAGTTTTTATTTTTTGTGAGATTCTAACAAAATACAGCAACATGAGCTTGTGTGAAGGACTGAGGACAGAAATGCAGATCTGTGGATCTGAGGACACGTTGCCTTGGCAACTTAATCCCACGTATTTCTTCTTTGTAAATGTAGGGATGGTGGACTGTGAGATGTGTAGATCCACTGCCACCTGACATCAGTTAATTCAGTCAAGCATCTCTCTCTCTCTCTCAACCAATCACAGGTGCAGATTTATCAATATTATTGGTTATTGTCTAATGAGTTGTTTAAAAGTTGTTTTTCCTTTTTAACTGTGGAATAATCTGCACGTCTGTTGGGTTTGTTGATTACAGATCTGGCTTATTGTGATACTTTTCCCCCCCTTTGGCTTCTCTCGCTACATCGGATCACCTATGTCAAAAAAAAAAAGAGCCACAGAATGTTTGACTTGGTCATTGATCCATTTGAAAAGTTTCTAGTACCTGCTGCTTTGATTAATCGATTAGCTGAATGTAAACGAGCCATTTTGATTCTTGACAATTTTCTGTTCCTGGTTTCTATGAATATGTAAAAACAGGATTCTCACACATTGGTTGACATCAAATTCAAGGACTTTCCAAGACTAGTTCCCTGAAATTCAAGGTTTAAATAAGTTGACACAGCTTGAGATGGGAGGGCGACTTGTAAGAGCCATTTCATCCATGGTGGCCACTTCGATTTGCAGCACGCTCTGCATCTGGACAGGTGATTGTCTTTGGGATCTTGGTCAAGTCGGTCTTTGTTCCAATAATTTTCCAGGCATGACGTCATTTGCTCTCTCTTGTTTAATGTCACTCGCTCATTGTTTTGCATGGAATCTCACATCAACAGCAGAGACAGTGTCCACAACACCGCTACTAATTATGACTGGACGTTTGTTCTGCGTAGGCCTAGTCTACGTACATCAAGCAATGCAGGGAATGAAACAGTAGGTGGCGTCTTAACAAAAAAGGGAGACGTTTACCTAAATATTAACTTCTTTCTTTCACTTTCAAAATCTTTCACGAGCCTTGAATTCTTTTTTCCCCCTAAAATCACCCTTGGAAACACTGTCATTAAATTAATGCTCACTTGATATTTTCTCTTAAATACTAAATTATGTCTTAACTGAATGACGGTGACACTGTGAGACGATTGATCCGTGTCCTGTTCATCACTGTCCCTTTACGTCTTTAGTGACAGGTGATGAGTGAGCGATTTGGAGAAACATCTCTGAGAAAGACTATGTTGTTCTGTACGAGAGAGAGAGCGCAAGAGAGATGGCACTGCAAGCCACAACCACCGAGACTCCCCGTTACCATAGTAACAGGCTGTGGAATTTCATGTTGATGCTCGACAGGCGGGTTTGTCTGAAGACCCGCCGCACGTCTTCCCCAAGGTGTACGAGCATGTGAACGATCAGCAGAGCCTTTGTGGAAAAATAAAGAGACCAAGCGACGGCGACGGCGTTGAAGAGCAGCCGTAGCTCTGCCGTTCAAGAACACAGAGCTGGAAAAGAAGAGAGAGAAAAACATTCGTATGTGGCCGTGAATGTGTGAGGTGTCACTTCAGGAGAAATGTGTGAGAGAACAGCAGCAGCTGCATGGATGGAAATGAAAATGTGACTCACCATCACGTGGGCTACGAATCGCCAAAGCCTCGCTCACCTTCGTTCCCGGACTCAGACTGACACAATGTGACATTTAAAGGGGAGTGTGTTTTTAACACGGTCCGGGTACAGAGAATTCTGTGTGGAACTCAAGGAAACAAAAGATCCCACAACAACACTCCCCCGCCCCCCATTTCTCTTTTGAATGAAAGAAAAAAACGGCCCACAGTTAACATTTCATTTTACATGTTCTTCATTTATTGATAAAACAGCAGTACACGTGTGTTTCAGCCCCAGCTGTCGTCAGCTGGTCGGAAAAACACCAGAGTGGAATAAGTTCCACATCTACAGAAGAGGATTAGGGCCACATGAGAAAAAGGGAAAAGCCAGAATTCTGAGAAAAAAGGCTGAATTTGAGAATAAAGTCATTATTCTGACTTTAACCATCAGAATTCCAACTTAAATTTTTTCAAAACTATATTTACATGGTTCTAATCCTCTTCTGTCCACATCTTTTCAGAATCAGAGGTTTTAAAAATAAGTGCACTGATTTTTCCTTTTCTTCTGCCTTCCATTAAATGCTGTTTGCTGCACAGTTGTGTTTGTTCGTGATTAGGGCTGCAACAATTTGTGACAAACTGATTTCTTAACTTGTTAAATGCGAATATTTTCAAATTTTTTCCATTTAACAAAGAAACTATGTAAAGTGACTGATTCATTCTGAGGTTTGGGGAAACAGTGATCAACATTTTCTGGATCAAACAAGTACTTGATTAATCGAGAAAATAATCAACAGATTGATCAATTATAAAAATAATTGTTAGTTGCAGCCTTATTCATGACACACATAAGCTTGTCTGTTTAACAGGTACAGGTAAGTCAAATGATCCATTTTTTAAAAAAGCAGTTCCATCAGAAAAAAAGAGATTAAAATAAAAAGAAGTTAGAATTCTCTCTGTCACTGAATGCGGTATTAGAGGGAAAGAAATGACAGTATCATGTCGTAAATGCATTTAGTACACAGAAATAAAAACGGAGACAAGAAAGTGCATCAAACAACCTCGAAAACACATTTAGACGCGTCACATTTGTGTATTTAACGCTGCAGCTGAACGCCACAAAACACACACAAACTCTGATGTTGGAGTAAAACAAAGTCGACAGACCTAATTGATTATCGGGTTTGATAGTGGTCAAAATCGCTGGATTAGATTATGGAGGAAAAAAGTTAAATCTGACATCCTATATATCGCTTGCTTCTCTATGCACAGAAAAAATCAGCATTTTTGCAGAATCCTGTTTTTGAGCTACTTATTCTTTCATATAGTTGGAGAATTCGGAGGATACGGTGTCTTTGAAATCGTATGAAATGGTGAGCACAAATGTCCAGTTAACTTCTTTTATAGTTTAAAATTACGGTATCGGACTGATTTCAGTAGATACTCAAACTTGTAATGTTAATATTGGTATCGTGCCATTTCCCAATTGATTACAAACAGCTGAAAGCTGCCCAACGTGGGGCTTTTGGGCCAAAGTGAGCCTGTCAAGTTTAATATTTTTTAAACGTTAATAATGCCAAATCCTAAATGTTAATAATCATTATTAATCTCTCTTTGTGGCAGTGACAACAACTGGTCAGTTTTCACAGCTACTTTTTGTTTCTGAATGTTTAAAACTCACTGGGTTACCTGCACTTTAGAAGCTAATGTGTAAAGTCATGGAAACACCTTACAAAAGATAACGTTTTATGGCAGAAAAATACAAGGAAAGGTTGCAATTTAAATGTGTTAATGCTGAAAGAATATTCAGTCAAGAAGCTGGGGACACACACCAACATTTACACTACAGTCCGTACTACAGTACAATCAATCGGCCCTTCTCCTGAGTAAGTGCTTTTACGAGACCGCGGCCTGATGCCTGACTGATTTAACAACTTTCTACACATATTTCAACGTCCGTGTTCTTTGTGGTCAAAGGAGCTTTTGTTAAAAACTTGGCAGTGACGGGTACTCGACAAAAAAGAAGCAGGGGCCACAGTGGATGCATGTGCAGCGTTTCTGCGTCCCACAACATCCCACAATATTTTGCATTTAGGCCTTAATGTAAGCAGATTCCATCGAATTCAATTGTGTCAATCCAATTCTGAAAAATTCAATTCTATTCCAAAAACTTTGCTCCCAGGGGTCATTTCAAGAAAACTCTTTCTCCACAATGTAAACATCTGTATCTGTCACAGGACACTCTGTACCCCTTTCAAATTAAAAGCCCTTTTCTGTTTCATTTCCCTGAATCCATCCTTTTTCCAGCAAAGTGACCAAAAACAAGTTACAGGCTAGGAGTGCAACAATTATGTGATGAATCGATTATTAATTGATTACTAAATAAATTGTCAACTATTTTGGTAATCAATTAATTGGTTTGAACGTTTTTTTTTTTCTCCTCCCAATAATTAAAACAAACTTTCAGATTCTTCTTAAATGTGAATATTTCTTTGCTCCATATAACAAAGAAAACATCAAAATGGAATAATTTTGGTTTGTGGTCAAAACAAGATTTGAGAGCAGCATCATCGTTTCCAGGTTTGGTAAACACTGATCAACAATTTTCACACATTTTATGGACCAAAAAAAAAAGAATTGACAGATTAATTGATTACAAAAATAACCGTTAGTTGGAGCCCTAGTTCTAGTTAAAAATGCATTATTAATGGCAATTTTACATTAACTTCAGTAATACATAGCAGCAGCTCCACAAGTGACCAACTCCCTCTGTGAAAGGTCTGCGTGTAAACGTTTGGAGGGTTTGATTGGCAGAAATTGTACATAATACCCATAATTATGTTTGTTGGCAAGAGCGTCTATTGGATTTCAAATAACACACAGAAGCAAATCCAATGAATCATGGCCATCATTCCACCACACCTGCATCCAGTGTGTGTGTGTGTATTGCATGTGTGTGTGTGTGTGTGTGTGCGTGCTCAGCTGTCCCACTCCATGCTCCGTGTCTCCTCGTCCCCTCTGTCCTCGTCATCAGAGTCGGCTGCTACATTCTTCATCCTCATCATGGCGGCTTTGATGCTTCGCTCCAGCTCGTTGTCTCCACTGCTCGGGACCTCGGCTCGTGCAGGAACCACCTACAGAACACGAGTCACGTGAGACATGAGTCTGTTTGTGAGTGGATTTCTATCATGTTCACCAAAGACGCTAACGGGACAAACAATAAGGCTTACAGTTATTTGCCAAGTTACATGGATGAATGTTGCATTTAACATTTAACTTTTGAAAACATTTGCTATTTTACTGGGTTCTATATTTCACAGAAAATCCCTACTGTTAAAGCACAACATTTTCTTTTAAACTTTCTTATCATATTCAATCACTAATCTGGAAAAGTGATACGTGACAGTACGAAGTAAATGTTCATATTTCTTGGAAAGTGCCAGATATCAGTTAAAAGACAATTATTAAAAAGGGGAAAAAAAGACTCACAAATGACTAAAAACAAATACAAAATGACAACAACATATCTGTAAAAGCCTGTGAGGGGAACATATACAGCATTTTCACTTTACTCTCTGGCTCTGGCTGACACACATACATGTATATGAATTCCAGATACATACAGTTCACATTCATAACTACAAGTTCTGCATCTGACTATCATGTGGGCATGTTGTTGATGTTTCCACGGTTTTGTTTTTGCAGCACCGTAGGTGCAAGTTGATGACAATGTTTAGTGCACAAAACAATAAAAAACACACACACACACACGGGCCAAATATAGAATATATTTTTGATCTCGGATCACATAATGAAGTGACAAAAGTCTGATTTAAAATTTGGTATTGACTAACATATTTCTGTGTCCACACAGCCCTGAAAAAAAAAAAATCAAACCACATTAACAGAAAAAAAAAATCAGCTTTAACTCACTTCAGTTTGGTAAAATGAACACAGCCTGTGAGACTTGGCTCTGGACTGTGACGTGTTCTCACCTTCCTCAGTGTGACGCCCTGTCGTATGGCAGACATCAGGCTGCTCCTTGGGTCCTCAGCAGGGGGCGCTGTCCTGCGAGTGGGGACCTTTCGTAGCTGGATCTGACCACGCTGCAGTGAGGCCAACACTTCATCCATGGTTCCTACAGCAACCCGACAGACAAAGGAAAACAGATGTCATGAACAAAGTGATGAAAACATTGTGGTCAGTTTCACCACTGTGGCTTTTTTAGTGAGAATGCAGCATCTAAAAATGTGCTTTCTCCAAATACACAATCTATTCATCTTTTTGTTTCCTCTTAAATTACCTCCATTTCACAAAGGCTCATTAAATATAGTGGGCTTGATGTTAGTGTTTAGTGTTTTAGGACAGAGTAACATGTCCTTGTCATAAGAGTGCACAAACATAACCTTCCCTGTCACGTGACAAACTTACAAATCCTGCTCCATCACTTTTATATTTCCAAATTATGATTTTTTCCCCTCTTTGGTGTGAAAATGACATGTCATTTCATGACATGACAATGAACAAAATGGCCTGTATTTCACTCTCACCTGTATTTTGTTTGAGCATGTTCTTGGCAGGGAAAGGAGGCTCCTCTTTGTCGCTGAGAGCCTTTGGTGTGTCCTCAGGGGAATCTTGGACAGGTGGAGGAGGGACAGCCGGGGGCAGTGGAGGAGGAGGTGGAGGAGGCGGCAGAGGAGGCGCAGTAGGGATATTAGTATTTGGAGGTGGTGGTGGTGGTGGTGGTGTGTAGATTTGTACAGGGATGTCTACAGACCGACACTTGGTTGCTTTTTTGTTTGGTTTAGGACGGGCAGAGAGTGAGGGATCTTCAGAGAGGAGAGAAGGCCCAAGGCTGATGATGGACAGTGGCTGGGAGGGACATGGGACGTCTGACCTGGAGTGATGAGTTTTCAGGATGTACTGGCCCTGCCGCTTCTGAAAAACCATGGTGGGGCAGTGAGAAATAAATTTTGTCAGAAAGTAAGGAAACTTTACAAAAACACATCTGAGACCATGATGCTAAAATCCTCACAATCGGATAAAAACTGGTGTCAAATGAAACGCTTCTCATTCACTTTGTGGATCTGTTTCTTTACTTCACATGCAGCAGAAGTTAAGAAATCTTGAGAAATCTCAGGCAGCAGCACAACCTCTGACCAATCAATCCATGCAAGTGTTCCATATTCAGCCTGGAATCCAGACCCAGTGTGTGGGACAGACTGGTGTAACGCACTTGTCTCTGAGGTTTTTATTCACAGGGGAGAAGCAGCAGGTGTTTGTGGACCAGAGACAGTGAGGGTGGGAGAGATCCTCACCTGTCTGAAGGATCGTAATCTGCTCAGAGTCTTCTCTCGCTCCTGATCCACCCACTCTTTCCTCCTTTGCTCCTCCTCTTTTTTCTTCTCTCGCTTCTGCAGACGACAGAGGGAGACAGTGAGAGGTTTAAGAGACGGAACTGAGTCCAGGTTTTCATTCACAGCCACATTTTTTTTTTTTTTTTTTTGATGTTGTTACGTACCAGATGGACCTGATGATGCTGGGTATAGATGTCTGAGCTCTGCTTGGCAGCCAGCTGTTTCTGCTCTTGGGCATCCATGCATTGATCCTACACACACACACACACACACACACACAACACACACACAGATGCAGATTAATACACAGGAAAGACACAATTACAGTTGGTGTGCAGACCATATTTAGGAAATGTGAGTGAAGCTGACAATTAAGGGACAAATCAAGCCTCAGGAGACCATTTTTAAATTTTATTTTTTATTATATTATATAATTTTAAATATTCATGTAAGTGACTCTTGTCCCTTGTGGATTACTGAACATAATTAATGGAAATACATTTTCTGAGATATGCTCCTTTTTAAACTAAAAAGGTGCACATGTAGCCAGGAGATAAAAAACTGATGTAATAAAATCTGTTTTTTAAAAAACTGATTGAAACAGGGCAAGATGAGCCAACAAGATACTCAGAATCTGATGTAAATGCTTCAGTCAAAGACGTCAATATGCTGTAAAAAGAGATGACTGCCACCAACGTCGTGTGACCAGCACGTGAGTGAGAGCTGTCATCCTCACAGTTGGAGCAAGGGGTAGTAATTAATTGATCCATTTTTTATAACTAATTTGCTGATTACTATTTGAAAAACTTTCCAATCATTACTTATTTAGATTTACATATTTTTGTTCTCAGAAAACTGGATAATTACATTTTAAGTTGCATTCTAATATTTTTTTCATTGGTTTCATTGTTGTCGACGTTGTTAGTTTACCTGGTTGTGTTCTATTTTTTTATTCCCCTCTCCCTGCAATTTAAACCCTGTCATTTTTACACTTAATTGTAATGTTTAGATTTCATTCTAATTCTTCCTTTCTTTGCATTTCTCTCATACTGTATCTTCTGTTTCCTCTTTTTTTAGAACTACAGAGTGCCTGAACCTGTGACAGGGTTTGGGCTCAAAGTGCATCTATCTAGCATCTATCATCAAAGTCCATATATCTGCATCTATCTAGCAACCTATAAATGCTGCTTAAACTTCATTTTACCAAATCATTTATTTAAAGCAAGCAGTGTAGTGCAAACACAAAATGCAGATGGAAGACACAGAGCATATGTGTTTTGCAATAAATGTTCAAGATAAACAATATTGTGAATTAATTGTCATTTTTTGACTGTTAAATTTTGTTACATAGAGGGAAAAAAAGGAAATTAGCCAAACACATCAACTAAAAACAAAAAGACCATGTCAGACTAATATGAAGGATGTGAAACTGGTTTTGTATCAGACACACAAGTGGTATCGAGCCATCCTTAATGACAGGCTACAGAGTGGTGAAAAAGGTTCTTTTCATTGACATTTCCTCATATTTCCTGTCTACCACTCAAAGACCAACACATTAGACCTTGAAATTATTGCTCAAAGTCATTTTTAATTGGGTAGAAAATGTCGAGCTGAAAATAATTGCCTCTCTGTGATACTTGCCCTCACCTTTTTGTTGCGGAGATAAGCTCGCCGGGCACAGATGTTGCCTCTCTTGGCCTCCAGGTTGTGCAGGCGTCTTTTGAGATGACCGACAGCCGGCGAGTCTGGATGCTGGACACCGGCGTGGACCATGCTCTGCAGGTCCTCTACATCCTCACACACGTCGTAGTAAACCACCTCCTCCTTCAGCTCTGTGACACAAACACAGTCCAGTCACTCTACAAGTCCTGCAGTTTTACTTCACAGTTTGTTCAATGTTCACAAAAAGAGAGCGCAGTGTGACTTAGGTCTGATGTGAAATAGAGAGAGCAGCAAATAAAATGTCAGAAAAGTTTGAAAAATGTTGATCGGTGTCTCTCAGACCTATAAATGATGATGACGCTCTCAAATGTCTTTTTGCCCTTACACCAAAATTATTCAGTTCTAGTGATTTTATATTATATGGAGCAAAGAAACCAAAAAAATACTCACATTTAAGAAGCTGGAAAATCTAAGAAACTTGTTATAATTATCAATAAAAAACACGCAAAGAGATTAATCAATTAATTTAGTAATTAACATACTCTTTTCTAGACTGGTTTACTGGGACGTATTTCTTGACTTGTTTGTTTTTATCCCTTCATTAAGTTACAAGCTTTTTCAGTATGTTTACATGACAATAAAAACAAAAACAAATTATAACGCAGATCTGACTAAAACAAGACTTTTGAAGTACATGTTAACATGTTAGTCTGACTGAAATTGTACTAAGTCAAATTTATCAAAGTCAAACTAACACACCCAGATAATGCGATTGGTAGTCGAGCTATGAGTGAATTTATAACTTCATTCGGGTCAGAGCTGGACTTGAGCTGGACTTGAGCTGGACTCGAGGTGGACTGGGCGTTCAGCACATGCACTACAGTTCCCGGTTCAGATATTTTTAAGTTAAGTTAATGGATGGCAGGAAGACGCCTACTTGCCCTGCTAATACTGTAATTAGCCACATGTTAAATCAGAAACTGCCCAATACTAATTCATCGGCATTTGGCCACCGACAGGGAAACACACTTCATTAAGTAAAACAATTTTCAGTGTAGTCATAACTGGAAACTGGAAACACAGTGACTGTTTTCCACAACTTGCATCAAAAAAGTCCTTGCCCACTGAAGAGCATTTTATTCTCAAGGCTACTTTCAAACATGGCATCTGAAATATGTCATAAACTCAAGAGTCGCCTCGTTTCATTCAGACTATCTCTGCTCTTTTTTCTGCCCTCCAGTTTCTTTCACTGCTGGAGGACATCTGATGTCTTTCTGGCTTGAAGATAAATCTGACACAAGTCAGTATGAGGATACATACACACCACAAAATGCACCATAGCAAGTAAACACACACACACGCACACACTTGAGAGCAAACATACCACATCCCTGGAGGAGCAATTAGGGAAATATTCACATGAACAAAATATTCCCCCAAAGTAAAACCCATGCACAACACACTGACTGACCAGAAAAACAAACTCTCCTCTTAAGAGTGTAATTCAATAATAATAAGTATGTGAAACAGCGTGTAAATGTTCATTATATCACCTTGTCAAAAGGATGTTGATTCAACTGTAAAGTATATTTTTTAAAATGAAGTGGAAATAAATATTGTAAACACTAAGGTTTAGTAATCGTTAGAATTTTGATAAATGATAAACCAGTTTGAGTGTTTTTTAAAGAATTAAAACAAGCTGTGTGATTCTTCAGCTTCTTAAATGTAAATCAATATAATAAAGAAATCATTAAAACTGAATCTGTTTGTTTTTTGTGCAAAAACAAGACATCATCATTTCCGGGTTTGGTAAACAGCAATCAACATTTTTCAACAAATTTACCGATTGTGAAATAATCGTGAGCTGCAGCCCTGCTAGGTGCCTACATAGGCATTTTTAAAAGGCAGAGTTCACCAAATTAAAACTGAAATTCCCTATTACGAAAGAACAGAGCCATGACATTATGGACTTAGTAACCTACACTAGGCAGGGATCCAGAAATCCAGAAGTCAAAGATAAAAGAGTTGATTTAACTCCAGTGTATTTTAGTGATGTCTGTACATGTGTACATCAATTGGTACATTTTAAACATAAACTACCAAAAGTACTGTTAATGGTTCCCCTCAAATACTACAACTGGAATGTTCGCTTCCATCATCCTGGAAAATGGTCATCATTTGCACTTCTCTACTGGAACTATGACATTTAATGGCTAGAAAAAATACACAGCCTACATGACTATTCTAGGGCTGTAACTGTATAGGATAAAATATACCTTTGATCTGACGTCGCACAGTGCCTATCTGCACCAAAAGCAGCTGCTCCTCATTCTTTAAGATCTCAAACTTGGTGTCGTACAATTCGAGCTGGGTTTCATAGAACTGTAGCTCCAACTGGTCCACTGTGTCCGTCTGATCTCCGTTCTGGACTCTGGACAGGCCACTCAGCTGCAACACCACAAAAAAAGAAAAGGAAAAAAACTGTAATCATAACGATGGCTTTGTATACAAGACTTGGTGACCATGCTGCTTTATAAATTATACCATACATTCTGGTCGACAAATGGTTTGCATTCATTTAAAGTTGCAGTCCATAACTTTTTCTGATTTTTGTTGCCTTCTGAACAGAAACAACACAACATTATTTGTATGCTATGTCCTTCATCTGAAAACGGGCTCTGTCAGGCAAAACTATACCTGACAGAGGGAGCAGTTGAGTGTATACAGATGCAGTGCAGGGGTGAGTGGAGGCAACAAGTGATTATCCTGTTAAACTGCTTAATGTTAAGGATTATTGCAAAAACAACAGAATTAAATTCTGAAACTTTTCATGGGTGCTTCTTTGTGTCTTCAATCATTTTCCAACCTGTTTGCAGTCATCTCACTTTACTAGCTTAGTGTTGCCTCCCTTGCCTAAAATACATAAAAAAGTGTATTCTAATGCCAGAAAAATCAAACTTCAAAATTTTTATACACCAGTTATTCACCTATACATACATGCTTATGAGTAGTAAATTACATTTCTACAAATCTACCTTCATAAATGTTACACACTGGACATTGTAATTGCTTCCTTTAGGTTCTATCTTGAGGAAATATGGCATTTCTTTCCACTGTTATGCAGATGACTGTCAGATTTACGTACCTCTGACAAATAACTCTGTTCACTCACTGTTAAAATGTTTGAATGACATAAAGGCATGGATGGCGTTAAACTTCCTGAGTTTCAATGACAAAAAAAAAAATAAAAAGTTATATTCTTCTGTCTGAGTGGTGCTCCAGACACCCAACTCATTGACCTTGGCTCTTTGGCTCCTTCTGTAAAAAAAACACTGTTACCAATATGGGGGGTGAAAATAGACTGTGAGTTAAAACTTGACAAGCCTTTTTTCAGTTGAGGCAAATGGCAAAATTTAGGTCTGTTCTGTCTAGCGGGGACTTCGAAAAACTTGTTCATGCTTTCATTACTACCCGTCTCGACTACTGTAAAGTCCTTTATGTTGCGGTTATCTAGTTTATCTAGAATGCTGCCACTCGTCTTTTAACAAGGACACACAGGCGTGAGTAATTCTCCCATATTCTGGCCTCCCTCCAGTGGCTCCCAATGCACTACAGAAAAAATTTTAAAATCCTTACAAATGTCTAAATAGTCTTGCTCCGCCCTACTTCTCTGACATGTTGCAGACAGTGTCACTCTGTTCTGCATTTTCTGGGTGAGATGTCCTATCTACTCATATGGTTTATGTCTTTTATGTTTCTGTTGGATTGTTTCATTTTTTCATCTGTTTAATTATTTATTTTAATTCCGTACAGCACTTTCAACTGTTGTTGTTTTTTAAATTTGCCTTATAAATAAATTGGATTGGATTTAAATTAACAAATAGCTCTACTGATACCTGTTTAGTGAAGCAACATCATCCACACTTTGTCAGGACATCTGCTTTTTCGTATAATTTGTGAATGCCATACTTTTTTAAGGCTTACCCCAATATCTGGAGAAAAAGTTTAATAAACAAAGTTTATGTCAACTACACCATGAAGAGAAGAAACAAAAATATGAATATCTGGCATTAAATACAGTAACAGGTCTGGGATGTCAAACACTATGTAAAACCAACCATTGCTTTTGGCAATGTGATGAAATGAGCTGAAACCAACAGCTACCTGCAAGGTGGTGCAGTGCTGTGAAATAGGCTTGATATGGATTTAATGAGCTGACACATTCAAAGGGTATGATGTGTCCTTAAATGCTTTGAGTCAGGTCATAAATATGTTTTGATATAAAAGTAGAAAAGCAGCAGAGACTGGATTAACTCAAGATTATTCCCAGGTCTTTTCAACACACACAAACACACCGACACACACCAAATGTAAAAACTGTGACATCTGCAACTACACCGTCACACTCAGCAGAGAGATATGCTGCTGCAAGAATTTGAGTGGGTGTAGTTTACTGATCTCATCATAAATGCTCACAGATTTTCAGAGTGGCAGATTCTGCCAGTATCCTGAAACCTGATTTTTTTTTATTTTTTTTTAAAGCATAATCGGATGAATAATGCAGCCATGTCAAGGTGCTGAATGTGTCCTCTCTCTTTCCTCACTTTTGAAAGGCTAAAATACTCAGCACGACATCCCCATTTTTACAAAAAAAAACACAGTAATCTCTGTAGTCAGACATCTGTATGTTGAAGGCTGGGACTATTTGAGTGTGTGTATATAAACACTGAGACTCTCACTTATTCATGCATGCAGGTTTTTGGGGTGTATCGAGGGGATTCTCTGTGTTTTAGGAGAGGATTTATAAATAGATCAAAGGACTACAGCAGCTTCAGATTCACATCACACTGGAATACAAAGTCAAGAAAAACTCGGGCTTGCAGGCATTGTGCCACATCTCCTCATACTTACAGCCACTACAAAAGCAGTGTTGGCAAGGAATGACAGTTGCAGCCTCAGAGGGCCTTACAACCCAGTCCAATACATCAGTGTGGAATTAGTTCATTTTAGAATTTTAGAAAACCTGCTGTTTTTGCTAATCAAAACAAAGTGGGAGACACACACACACCTTTTCTCTGATGCTGTCTTTCTTTCGGTTGAGGCACATCTCTGTAGCTCTCATATGCTGCAGTGTTTCTTTGGCCAACAGGAAGCGTAGATTCTCCAGTCGGGGAACTGCAGACGCCCAGGCAGCAGCTCCAAAACGACACTTGTCCTCCTCCATCTCCTTTAACATACCTGCACACCAATGTACACAAGAGCCTGTCATGTCATAATTAGAGGAAAATTGATTGATCAGTTGGACTGACTAAATAGGGCCGGTATTACCAAACTTTTTTTTTGCTCTTTTGTCTTTTTATTTTTGCTGATGACCTGTTCAATGTTTATACATTCTTTTTTATTGAAAATACTGCATACGGTGCAGTGCAGACACAAAATGTAGATGCTAAATTAAAGCTTTTTTTGTATTATTTGTTATCATTAAACAGTATGAAAATGAAAACAGTAAGGAAATGTATGGGCAAACTTAGCATTGGCAATACAAACACCCAGTTGACTCCTAATAATTATGGCTAATAGTTTAATGCAGTATATCCACATTATTTGCAAAGTGCTGGTATGAGTGTTGTGGGAGTTTGTTAGATTTTAGGAGTGATGTAGATTTAAGCTGGTATGTAAACATAATTACATTTCCCAGCAAAACTGTTTTGGGAACCTAACTGTGAAAATAACAGATGCATCTGGTTCTCAATAAAATGTCTGCTTCTGTATTTTCTTTTTCCTCAGATATGGTGGAACCTAAAACATCCACATGAAAGATGGCTGCCAAATAAAAGCCCTTGAAAACAAGAGTGAATGTATATTACTGATTACGGACATACTGCATTGTTTGTTGACTTTTCCAGTTGCAAAAAGGTGCAGTTATTTAAGTTATTCATATATATATATATATATATATATACACACATATGATTGTTGCTGACTAGAGCAGCAAGACAAATTCACAGAAGTTTTTTTTTTCATTCTGTTCTGAGGAATAAAAAATAAAAATCACTATTTCATCCACACACACTGGTTTTCGTGACTTTAAAAGGACATTGCATTGACTTACATTAATTTCTTGGAGACTTACTCTAACCTTAACCATAATTAGTAGTGCCCTAACCCTAACCTTAACCCAAACCTCAGCGTTTAAAACATTTAAAACAACTTTAAAACATGTCTTCACCTAAAAATTGAATCATTTATGATTTTTGTCCCCATAAGGAACACAAGTCGCAATAATGTGACTGTGTAAACAGATTTAGGTCCCCACAACATAAGGAATACCAGGTACACACAAACACACAAACTAAGGGAAACAAACACAGCAGCTTATACCAGCCAGAGCCTTTGAAGTCTGCGCAAAGTAGTTGACAGTGATGTCCTGAATGGAGGCGACTGCATCTTCTGCTTTCGTTCTCCACTCCTCCGCTTCCTTCTCCAGAGCTGCAATTCTCCTAGGACCCAAGTCCTCAAACTCTAAAGACTTCTGCAGGGACCAAAACAGAGAGACAAGTTTACACTCAGATAGAATAAGTGAAGTTTTTTCAAGTTAGTTTAGTCAAGCTAGTTTAGTTCGAGTTGTCTATGTAACTTATTTGTCCCCTTCAAATTGATTTAAATGAACAAAACACACAAACATTATCACACTTTCACCATCATGTGCATTTGTTTCTAGACCAGTGGCCACACACTAAATTGCTAAGACTGGAGGTGATCGTGTAGAGAAATATACATACAAATATTGGATTTTCACTAACTAATATTCACTAAAGAAGGCAATAAGTTAGAGGTTATCAAATTTAGTCAGTCAATCAAATTTTATTTGTTGGGGCCATATTCATTCACACCATTTTCCCTGTTAGCAGGGGAACAAATCAATCAATCAGTCAAAGCAGGACAAGGAAAATGCAGTCATCTGAGATTTCTCCCTTAATTTAGGTGCCTGCCTACCCCATCTTTAATAGTGACTGTATAATAAAAGAAATAATTTACAGCAAATTTACAACACTTTGAAAAATTTTGTGGTTGTAGATGTGAAGTAACACAAAACTTTATTTTCTTATTTCTCAGCTGCTCAGTATTTAGATGTCTGTCTTTGGTGAATGATAAGGTATCAGTTCCGACAAATGCCCACACAGCTGCTAAATATGACTGGATTTATTTACCAAGATCTCCATCTTGTAGAGGCAGGCCAGCTCTCTCATGTCCCTGAACGGCTGCAGCAGATAATGGAAGAAGTTGGTGGCCACAGAGACCAGGTCTTGGTAAACCATGTCCTCTTCTTCATAGAGACGGAGCAGGATAACCATTCTGTCTGCGCTGCCATGACTCTGCAACAACTGTGAGTGACAGAAAAGAACGAAAGAAAGAAAAGAGAGAAGAAAGACAGACAGAGAAAAAAATACATCAAAACTAAATAAAGAAAAAGACAAACATTACAACTTTTCTTGGTTACGTAAATAATGTATTTTGTAATAATATTAACATTTTTTTCAGAAAATGCTAATTTTCTGACATGAACAATGTAATAAAACTATCGTAAAACATATTTTATTATAAAAATAATGCCAAGATTCGCAATTATTTTGGTCAGGATAATGGCAAAAGGATACATTTCTCAGTGTTCCCTACCCAAGTCAAATCACCTTAATTCATGTGGACATCAAAAGGCAGGGAAAAACGTACCTGTGTACAACTTTTACTCCTTTAAAAATCATTCATCTCAAGCAGTGATTCAACAAGGGTTTGCTGTGTC
Organism: Brachirus orientalis; assembly: GCA_016785285.1. Lineage (NCBI taxonomy): Eukaryota > Metazoa > Chordata > Actinopteri > Pleuronectiformes > Soleidae > Brachirus > Brachirus orientalis. The sequence goes on from JAFBJR010000172.1 coordinate 13,239,057, forward strand.
ATGATAGGCCCTGCTTTCAGATTAGTAACACCACTGTGTGGTGCTAATTCTGCATGGTAACACTGAAATGATTCCAGAGGATTCACAAGCTTTAAAAAAATCCCACAATCCTTTTGTTTTAGCTCAAGTAAAAAATTATTTTTCAAAAATAATCCAATCCATACATTGGATTTAGTCGTACACTTTCTATGACAGAAACAAAACACCAGCATTAACTTGCGATTAATGACCTGAACATTATTTAAAAGTTTGATATCAGTTTTAAATCTAGTCGAACTCAAAGGAAAAGGTTCACAGCTAACATGATTCTGGTGAAAATTTTAAATCATAATTTTGATTATTTACAATTTTTCCAACTGTGACTTAGACAGTTGGCTAAGAAGAAGAAGAAAGAGGCACTGTTATGGATGCCAACTACCATAAAATACAAAAAGAAAAAGACCTGTCACAATTCTTGCCATTAATAGTAGCTTTACTTGAGAAGGGCTAGGTATTAATTTAATGTTTTCAGTACAGTACTGATGTCTGGACTTTAATACTGATCCCTGAATAATACTTTTTTTCAATGCCACTTTTATTAAATATGTTTCAAAAAAAATAATAAGAATAATTAAACATGATGGTAAATACCACATACATATTGAATTTCAATAAATAGCATGACGTTTGGTCAATACCACAAAAATTGACAAAATTGAAAACTGACGATCTAAAATTTGACTGCTACAACATAAATATTGAAGTTTGGTACTACAAAAGTTCTGAAGTGTGACATGTAAACCAAAGTTTGGTTGGCACCATAAAAATGGTAAAATTTAATAGCCCAAATAATAACCCAATAGCCCAGCCCAAAATTCTTCAAAATTACAAAGTACTGAAGCTCGACTACCGACTAAGGTTAAGATGATACGACGCCAGTATTTGAGTCCAACACCTAGCCAAAAGTTTGATCATTACCTCTGAAGTACTGGTGTTTGATATATACGACATATTTATTGAACGTCTATATCCAGTATGAAGTTCCGTCGATATGACATAATTATTGAAGTCCAATAGCAAGCCAACAGTTTGATACCCAGCCTGAAGTAATATCAAAGTGCGATACCCAAACGATACTAGGTAATTATTGAAATTTGATACCCAGCCAAAAGTTTGGACGATGCGATATAATTATTGAAATACGTTAAACAGCTTGAGGTTTAGACCATACGACATAATTACTTAAGTTCGATACCCAGTCTGACGTTTGGACGATACAAAATAATTATTGAAGTTTGATACCCAGCCTGAAGTTTGGACAAATAATAACTGAAGTTCGATAGCCCTAGCCCTAGACCTCACAAGGTTTTAATACTCTTTCCAACTCTGAAGCTGGGTGTGTGTCCACTCCAGGTCCCTGCGCGTGTGGCCCACCTGACGCAGGTGACCTTTGACCCTGCTCATCTCCTCTTGCATGGTCTTTCTCTTGAACTCCTGCAGGTTCTCGAAATACTCCTCGACGTCCCTCTCGTCCTGCTGCGGGAATAACGTGTCCAGAACAATTTTGCGGCCGCAGGTGTCGATGGCTGTGCTAAAGTACTTCTCCAGTTTCCTGCACGGTGTGTCAAAATCCCTGCCATCATCGTCCTCGGGAGCTGACCACCTCCGGTTCAGGAAGAGCAAGTCCCAAATGTTTCCCTCCTCAAACTCGGACAGGTCCGGGAAGCAGACCGTCAGGACGTCTGCCACGCACGAAAACTGCTGGTGGATGTGTTTCAGGTCGTTCACGGAGAAGAGTCCGGCCCAGCTCAGCTGAGGGTCACCGCCGCTCACCCCGACCTCAGCTCTGCGTTTCAGCCGCTGTAACGTCCGGTTGTGGCAGGTGACAGCGAACTTAGACTCGATGACGCTCCACTGGACGATAAAGCCCAACTTAAACGTCTCTGTTTCCTCAAATATGTTGTTTTTAACGGCCACCCAGCCCTCCAGACTGTCGACACGCTCACACTCAACGCTACTCATCATGAAAAGTGATGTTACACTGCGGCCAAAGAGAAACGGGTGCCTCTGTTTACAACGTCCGCCATTTGCGTGACGTATGCGGCGTTCAGGTTCTTCGGAAAGCCAACCTCTCGCGTTTAATAAGGAAGCGGGGCTTTGTTTTGAGATCCGCCTGTCTTCATTTGTATGGACGTCTGTTTCCGCCACTTGAAAAGTAAGAATGTATATTATTAAGTCATAATTATGAGATCCTTTCTCAAAATAATGACTTACTGATATATATATATTTACTTTTCAAGTAAAGAAAAGGGCTTTCATACAGTTTAATGTTTTTTTTTGTTGCTTGCTAATTTATTTTTCACTTGCACATATTTTAGTGACAATAACTAAACTGAAATTTTAGAATCATCTCAGAATAATGTTTTTAAATTAGTAATTTCAGTATATTGCCTTGCCAAGTTTTATGCCTTTAATAAAGTTCTGTTGTCAAACTTTTATCTCTCCTGTAACAAAATCATAAACATTCTGATGTCCTAAATCTAATATTATCAGTTGTTTATATCATTTGTGTTGCTTGATTTTCGTTTAATTTTGCTCAGACTTTTTTGATCTTGCCACTTCTTTATTTTAATCCTCACATTGTATATCAATATGAATATTCAGAATTTTATTAGAGAATGATTTTTTGTATTCATATTTTGTCCAATTTTGTCATTTTATTATGAATTTTTATGCTATTATTGTGGATTTATTTCTTTCGTGGTGTTTATGTGTTAATATATTGTATTATTTTATATGGTGATGATAATAAAAACATATAATTAGGACATTTTTTAACACCCAAGACTAAAACTTGAATAAAGTTGTAGTATGATTATTGTCACATTAAAATAAAATGAATTCTGAGATAAGTAAGACAGTTTGTGCCATGTAGACTTATATAATTTATGTGGTTAAGAAACTAATTCTACTATGCCCTGAAATTAAGGTTAATGGAAGAAGTCAAGGTCACCATCCAAGTCACTCTAAAAGGCTTTGAAAGATTGAAGTTGTATTTTACGAGGAGCACCTAAACGCACCAATTGTTCAACTTTAACCTTTGAATCACATGCTCGGGGATTTCCAGCTTCTAATAATAAAAGCAAACTGGCACATGAAAAAAAATCCCTTTTTCTTAGAAAGTGGACAAAAATCAGGCCTTTAATCTGTATAAATATCTGCTTTGTCCAATAAATACATAAATTCTTTCCTGGATTTTTGACATGTCTTTGACACATGAGTAATCTGAGGTTCATCTATTTCTGTCCCAGCTCCAGGGTGAGGAGGGTCTCGCTGCTCACTCACTTGTTGACCAGTGGGACAGAAACTGTGGGCCTGATATGGTTGTTTAGAAGAAACTGGATTACAGAATTTACTCCAGGTAAATTTTCTTTGACTTGATATATTTTATTTCAATCATATTCCCCCAAACACAGGATTTTAATTCAGTTAAATCTATATATATAAATAATATTTAATGTATGAAAAGGAGAAGGAAAAAGACTAGGCTTATAATATCCACCCCCCATTTCCCATTTCACACGCAAAAATTAAACAAAATTATGCATACATGCACCGTTACTCTGTACCACTTTACAGATATTGTTATTTTAAGGAATCAGTTGGTTTGTTTTTGAGACCAGTGGTTCCCAAACCTTTTATACAAAGTACCACCTGAGAAAATATTGAGCTCTCACAATAATCACCAATGGTAAAATACAGTGCTGTAAATACGCTGAGCAAAGTCAGCTACAGACTTTTCACAGGAGGCACATTTATTCCCAGTAAGATCATTTGCATTCTCATCATCCTCCTCTTCCTCACATAAACGTCAGACACTTGTATGATGAAATTAGATTACAATGGAGCAAGAGATAAGGTGACTCTAATTGTTTTTATTTAAATTTGTTGTTGTTGTTCATTTTCTACGCACTCCGATCATAAACCCTGGTATATACAATAGAATCTAATAAACAATTAAATATATATAATTAATTGTGATTGCAGAAGAAGCTGCCCACCACGAGTCACCGTCCACCATGAATCCCTACAGTGTGGGTCCAGAAAGAGGAGGAAGGCCAACTAGAGACGACTCCAACTTCCAAAGGGTCTCTGTCGGCACCAATGAGTCCCTTCGATTTCAGCCCTGCGAGGGCAGCACTCCTTCTCCCACTGGAGCAGATGATGGACTTGATGATGACGATGTGTTTAAGGAGGGAGAAAGTGAGGTGGGGCCATGAAGACATCTTCATGTTTAAATGAAATATTTGATATTTTCTTAATTAAATGACTAGAAATATATAGAAATGCAAGTTGTGAAAAAAAAAGAGGCTATTGAAAATGTCATGAAAGCTCCATTCATGTCCATTTTCTCAATGGACTGTATTCACACCAAAGTCCATTGAGAAAATCAGTGATTTTACGTCATGGCGCACACAGGAGTAGTTGATCCACTGCTGCCTCTATCAGTGAGTTCAAATGTGTCATTGTGTGACTTCAGTGTTTGAAATCATTTGTTCAGATTTACATGAGAGATTTAAGAGACACAAACTTATCAAATAAGGCAACAGTAGACCAGCAGCTCATGTATTACTGCAAGCTAAAAATGCCAATTTTCTCTAAGGACTTTGGTGCTGGACAGTGAGTGGTTTACAAAGTTCAGTTTCGTGTTGGAAAAGGCTGACTAATGCTGAAGAAAAAAAAGTGGTGAATGTATTCAATATTGTAGACCTAAAGGTCCAGTGTGTAAGAATTAGTGACAATTAATGGTGACAATACAGATTGTTACAAATGGAGGAATCCTCTTCTCACCCCTCCTGTTTTTTTCAAGTGTGTCAGGGAACTACAGTGGGCTTTCCTTACCAGGAAGGATATTAGAAATCTTTATTTTCATTTTAAGCCTCTGCTGCTAGTTTGTCCATTCAGGCTGCTGTAGAAACATGGCTGTGCAAGATGGCCACCTCCCTAAAGCAAGACCCTTGCTTAAAGTACATATAAAAGTCTTATTCAAAGGCTACGAGAACCAAATAAAAATAATTTTGAAGCCATCATGCACTCATAAAAAACATACTTATATGGAGTATATTCAATTGCTGACAATAAACCCTTTTCATGTTACTCAGTGTACCTTTATAACATTCACATTTGTACATGCCCGTGACTTCACTCTAGAAGGAAATGTGGAATACCATCTATAATTTGAATATATCACACAGTACATGTTGGATAATGATTAGTTGGTGGTTGAAATTCAATAGAGAGGGTAGAAATGTGATTTTGGCCTGTTTTTCAGAGAGAAATCGACAAAACCAGGATCCTTTTGCAAGGAAAGGTTGCTGAAATGGAGAACTTTGCAGGTCATCTAGAGGAAATCTTTCTGACTGTGGAGGTAAATATTAAAGTCCTTCAGTTTAATTACATTGTTGTTGTGTCAGCAATACTTATTTTTATACTTTCTGGTTTGTTTTGTTCAAATCAAACACAGAAATAAGGCTTGAGGATGTCAGATCTTATTTTTACAACTTAAACCAAAGACTCAAACACAGTAGTTTCATACACTGCCTCCCTCATCTTCCTTTCTTCATCTTTTCATCTTTCCTTTTCCCGCTTGGTTGGTAACAAATGTCTCACTCTCTAACTGCAGCACTGTGATCATTTGTGCAACAGGAGAATTTTGGGCGTCAGGAGCAACACCTGGAGCAGCACTACAATGATGTGCTACAGACGCTGTCTCAGCGATATGACGAGAGGGCAGCTGCACTGGAGGAGGAGAAGAAGAGCAAACTGGAGGCGCTGTACAATCAGCTGCTGTCGTGTGGTCGAGCACTGGATGCCTCGAAGGAGCACATTGAGACGGCCCAGGAGATCTACCGCAGCCAGGACAAGAGGCTTTTTCTTAAGGTGTGTGTGTGTTTGTATTTACATTTGTTACCTCTTTAGGACCAATGCTGCCATAAACACAGGCCTTGTCCAGACCAATAGTCCTCATCAAGCAGAACCTCATTTGAAACTGGTTCATTTTATGAATTTTTAATTTTTTTTAAGATTTGAATTATGGTTAAGACTAGAGTTAGTCATTAACTAACGACCTCTAATATGAATGGTTTTTAATGCAATGCCCTAAGAAAAATAGCTGCACAACCCTGTGTGTGTGCTCATAATTGTGCAGATTACAGAGATTAAAACTGTAAACATTAGAGGTCGACCACACTGGCCAATACGTATCTTTTTCACTTTTTTATGGCTGATATACTGTATTTGGCCCTTTTTTTCTAACCCCCATCTAATAAAATAAAACAGTTTCATCATCATAAATGACGCACAAAATTGCTTCATTCTAAGGTCCAGTGTGTAAGAATTAGTGACATCTAATTTGTCTGATTGACAAATTAAATCTAATTGACTGCAGATTGCAACAAATACAGGACTCCTCCTCTCATCTTTTTTCCTACGTGCATCAGGGAACTACGGTGGCTGTCTAATACCAGAAAGGATGTTATTCTTCTTTGTTTGCATATGATGCTTTTAGTTCAAAGTGTGAAACCATCATTCTACTGCTTTGTCCATTTGGGCTATTTGGGTAGAAATATGACAGCACAAGATGGCGGCCTTTGTAAAGCAAGACCCTTGCTTAAATGCATATGAAAAGCTTTTTTTTTAAAGACATAAAAATACATATGGGGGATATATTCAACGTCTGCCAATAAGCCCTCCTAAATGTTATACCCTGGACCTTTACGAAAAAAAACAAAACTTATAGTCTTGCCAATATACATTTTGTATCTGCAATGCAATGCAAATCCATAATATATTTTTTAAAAAATGTATAGACTTAAGATAATACACAAACAGATAACAAAGACCTAAGTGGACTCAGCGGCATTTATCAAGTTTGCCCAAACCAAAATGTGTAAACTTACGCAATAGGTCAATTCCTTAAATAATTACCAGCCATTGCTGATAATTTAAAAATGAACCTGAGCTCTGCTATAAATCCTGCTTGTCTGATATTTTTATAAGTCTATTTAGTGTTTATTTCATTTACTTTGTTGTTCATTTGTTTAATTTGACCTTTGTTGACAGGCAGTTATGCCCGCCATTAAAAGGTAAATCATGTTGCTGCTCAGTGAGGATGACACATGGTGTGAGACTGCAGTGTGATTCGAAAGACTAACGGCTAATGAGATCATTATCACTTTTCATGTGGGGATGTTGTGGTGTAATACGATGGTTGGCACTGGTGCCTTAAAGCAACACTGCTCCTGGTTTGAATTCAGGTTTGACCCCAGCCTTCCTGTGTGGAGTTTGCATGCTCTCCCTGTGTTTGTGCTTAGCTTTTTCTTCATTTTCCCACCCACAGTCCACAGACATGCAAACTGGGGTTAGTGTCGACCTGTCCGCTTCTCACTCAGGGTCAGCCGAGTTTGTTTGATTAAAAACTAGGCTCTGCAAAAGCTGTTTTGATATTACCAGGTTTTTCCACATTTTTTTTGATACATAACTTTCCATGAGATAGAAATAGTCTGTCCTAATGACAACCAGGCAAATTAATTTACCTGCAAAAATGTGCTTAAAAGGTCAAGTGATAAAAATACAGTCTACAATTTTTTTTTTTTTTGACAGAAAAATGTCAAATTGGAATGATTCAAAAAGTCACAATGTGTTAATAAATTAGGTTTCTGCATGATGATATGTAACATTCTCCACCTTTGAAATGCTGGGGGGCGTGTGCAAAAGAGGAGCTGAACACACACAAACTGCTTTTTATATCTTAGTGGGGACCCTCTTAGATATAATGCATTTCCTAGCCACTTGCACTAACATTAACCATCACAAAGTGTCTAACCTTAACCCTTACCCTAACCCCAACCTAAGCCCATAGTAACCCAAACTCTTAAACCAGGTTTTTAGCTCACCTTTAAAGTTGTGGGACCCAGTCAATATGTCCCCACAAAGATAGGTTTGTACATTTTTGGACATCACAAAGATATTAATAAATGTACACACACACACCAAAGCAAAAGAGACCAAAGCAGCTGAATGAACTGCTCGTCTGTATCAAACCAGCCAAAGTGATATTTTTATAGTTTTGGTCGCAGCTCAACAACATACTGTCCACAAACACAGAGCTGGTTTAGTTACAGTAATGCTCTCTGTCTCCCTCTTCCTCCATCAGTAGTACTGCAGCCTCAGCGCACAAGTCTGTTTTTCTTTATGTCTTCTCTACTTCATTTTCTAATTTTTAAGAATTTTCAGTAAAATTACAGAGCAGAGGGTTTTATATTGTTCAAGCCATATTTTTAAACACACCTAAAAAAACATGGTATAAGTTTCTTTCATTAAATCCTGCCTTGTGCTTCACTAGAATCGAGGAGTTTGCCAAAGAAGAGATTGACCTGACATTGTCGACAAGTCTGGAGTTCAACACACCACCAGCTGATCTGTCAGATGTGAAGAACATGATGGACTCCATCAATGTTGTTCCAGGTCTGATTCTCAAAGAGATGAAGGTTCTTTTTTTTTGTCAGTATCTGCACCTGGACACACTCTTGGACAGAGGTACTATAGAGTGATGTCTGTTATTTGGTTTGTTTGCATCCTTTCTGGTCTGCGAAGGCCACCGTAGTTCCCTTATGCACTTGGGAAAGAGACAGGGTTGAGGAGGAATCGTCATCCATTTGTTGCAGTTTACAGTTTTACCATTAGATGTTGCTAATTCTCTTAAATTGTATCTTTTCCATTTTGTCGCTGTATGTATTTGAATGGTAAATTAATTTTCGTAGTAAATCTTTTTGGATATGAGCACACCTGTGCTTGTCGTAGTTTTGACTTTATAACAATTTAGAGTTAAAATATTTTATCCATGTTATAAACAGCTCCATCTGCACCAGTGATCAACCCCCAGATGCCCAACTCTGCCACCCAGACGTCCCTGCGTGTGTGTTGGAGCTTGTTCTCCGATGACACGGTGGAATATTACGAGCTTTACTACCGACCAGTGCTGGAGGACACACCAGCAGACAGCATCTGTACACCACAGGGTATCACACACACACACACACACTGAGTGCACAATGACACTGCATGATAACACTATCTATTGCCGTGATGGGACCTATACTCATGTGCACTTTATTAGGTACAGAGGATATCTAATGTTTCTCACTGGTATCACAACAATATCATCAGGCACCAGTGCACCGTCTTACACTTAAATACACAAAAAAATATATGAACTACACTCACTGACCATTTATTAGGTACAGACACCTGTTAAAGGGTCAGGAACTTCTGTTGTTGTTGCCCGTCTGCTTTAAGATTCGAGGTGTTGTGTGTTCAGAGATGGTCTTCTGCATACCTCGGTTCTAATGAGTCATTGGTTGGGTTACTGTTTATTATCGCAAGCCAGTCTGGTCCTTTTTCCTCTGACCTCTGGAAGAAACAAGGTATTTTCTCTGCTGATAAACTAGATATGTTCTCTGTTGCTGGACCATTTTCTCTAAACACTTGTGGTTGTGTGTGAAAATCCCAGAAGGTGAGCAGCTACTGTAATACGCCCCAATTCAAAGTAATTTAAATCACCTTTGTTCCCTGTTCTGATGCTTGGTTTTAACTCCAGCAGGTCATTTTGACAATATCTACATGACTAAATGCATTGACTTGCTGCCATGTGATTGGCTGCTTATATGTGCATTAAGATGCATCTCTCTCTGCAGTTCTCTGCAGATCTGCACAGCCACAATGATCTATGTACTTCCTCTATAGTAAGCAAGGTAAAAGTGAAGGAGACCCACTGCACTGTGACAGATCTTCTTCCTAACGCTCAGTATGAGCTGTGGGTGACGGCTACCAACACAACAGGCATCAGCCCAGCCAGCGAGAAGGCCTTATACATGACAGGTAAGAGATGTCACCCCATCAACTACATGGAAAGTTATTAAACTCATGACAGTTGGAATAATTGTTCTGCTGTCTTTATTGTTCCCTTAAACCACCTTCAGTTACAGTATACTGTAGTTTTCCTGTTTTGTAATACGCCCCGCCCTCTCGTGACTGATGTGGAGGGTAAAAAAGTCTAATTCCTCACCCTCCTTCAGTGCCTTCGCCTCCAGTGATCAAGCAGAGGGAGTGCAGTAGCTGTCCAGAGGCTGCCATGATCCGCTGGGAGTCAGGAAACACCAATCCTGTCGACTCTTACACCGTGGAGCTGTGTGAGATGGGAACTGATGGCACAGAAAGTGGAGTCACAGAGTAAGAAATGTGATTTTCATACACCGTAAATACACTTGGCAGGTATGACACAGAAACAAGCTTAATAGAGACACACCGGGGTTTCTGACCATCACTGAGTTCAAATGTTTTTATTATGTGCTTTGGTTTTCAGAATCCCTCAATCAGACATACCCAAGTTGCAAAAACGTAAAAACTGTGGCCAAAGACCTTAAATTTCTGTGTTCTCACAAGCTAAAATGAAAGTTTTTCTAAGGACTATAGCATGGAAGAGTGAGCAGCATACAAATTCAGTTTCCAGTTGGATAAGGCTATGAGACTGTGAGAAAAACAAGAGATTATAGAGTATAAAAGAATGTAGACTTAAATGCCTGTGTAAGACTCTTTAACAAGCCCATAAGGGCACTACAGTGGCCTTCACATACCAGAAAAGGATGTCCCTCTTTTCATTACAAGCTGACTTTTTATTAAAAGCATCATAAATTGTGTCAGTACATTTATACTCACAAATGTATGGGTAGTACATTAAATATCAGCCAAGAAACCCTTATTGTCTGTTTCTTGATAGTTGTCTTGTTTTAAGAGCGGGTGGGTGAATTAAAAGTAACATCATTAAAACAGGCATGCACCACTGGATCTGCAATTTCACAAATAGCCAACACTATTAGTTTTTAACTGGGCTGTGCTTTTAATATTGTTTTGTTTTGTTTTTTGCTTCAATACACCCGTAATCATAAGCCTGTGTTAGTGCTTTCTTGGGATATTTAATTTTAAGTCCCATGGTTGAAGAGCTGCTGAATCATGATACACTCTGTCCTAGAAAATCTATTCTTAGCTTCGGCTCCTGCAGCACTGTTGGCCGCAACAACAATCCTGCCCTAGCATTTGGGGTCATGATAGAAAGGTCAAACCATTTATATGAAAAATCTGACCATTTCTGTTCATTCTGTCAAATAAATTAGCTGAAATGAGAACATGGTGTAAATATGATGCAGTTCTCCGTCGACCCTTCTGTGTCGAGGTGTTCCATCATCATTATATACAGTAGTTGATATTTTTTTAAAAAGTACATGTTGTCCCTCTGACTCATTGGTTTTAACCTTCCAGGTCTATAGTTGCTGTTCCTGCCTGTCAGTGTCTGATGCAGCTGCAGACTGGACAGCGTTACATCATCTCGGTGAGAGCGGTCAACATCGGTGGCCCGAGTGACAGGAGTGATGTCATTACTGTCTCCACATTAGGTGAGAGGCGTGTTCATGGTGCTTGTGAGTACACCAGTGGACAACTTTAAATATGAACATAAAAGAAAATATAAAATGTATTAATATAAGTTATATATTAATATAAAATGTTTATAGTATATATTTGTGACCTAATGTCAAGCAATGTGATTTTGAACCCTTACCAGGTCACCTACATTTGTAATATGGCGAGTCCTGAAAGTATAAATCAATTTTTTATTTTAAATACATACATCTGAGCAAATTTTAAAATATCTATATGATTGATTAGTGAAAAATAATTACAATTTAATTCATTCCATCTGTTAAGTAATTAGAGTGGAAAGTTGCATCACATGGAAATAGTCATTGCAAGTGTCTCAATTGTGAATAATAATAATAAACTTTGTTAGGACTTTTCAAAACAGTTCCAAAGTCCTTTATACCAGTCATTCTCAGAGACTTTCTTTGGGTTGGCAAATGAAAACACTGGGGTTTTCCCCTGATTTTAATTATTCTTTTGATTTATTAAATTACTCATACCAAGAATAAAGTTGTGATTAATTTATCAGACACATCTCTTTGAAATGTCTGGTTTAAATGACTATTCAAACTAATAATACATGTGCCAGAAATTGTGATAAAAATGGTTACAAATGTTATATTGTGCACAAAAGTGCTCTGGTCGGGATAGAAATTTGGGGAAATACTGCTTTACACAGCACAAATACAAGGCAAAAAAGAGCATGTCAAATATGAAACAAAACTGACATGAAGTTCTGTAAAAGCACACTTGTAAAAATGTGTCTTTAAAACATATTTTGTCAGGCAGGTTGTTCCAAAGAGTAGATAACAAAATAAATAAATAAATAAAAAAATGAAAAGGCCTCAGACCCCGGCTGAGATTGTTAAATGCCAAGCAAGGCTTTTGCTAAGGACCACAGATAATGATCGGGTAGTTAAGACGTCTGAAGATCTGCAATATACAGTTTTAAGGTAAAAGTCTGGGAAAAGCTTTAAAATGTCAACAATATAATCTTAAGATCACTTGTAAATTTACAGAACACCGATGGAATGAATATGAAATAGTAAGGAATGATGTTTTTTTTTATTTTAACGCTTATTGTAAAAAAGAAAATGTCTGCTACTAATGACTCACATTTTTTTTTTTTTATCTCTGAAGGGACTTTCTTCCACCTCCTGGAGGACACTGCTCATCCTTGCTTGTCCATCTCTGAAGACGGCTTCACCATGTTCTATGGAGATGAGGAGCTGCCAATTAGTGCCATGGCCTTCGATGACAACACCTTCACCAGGTAACAAACACAGGAGCTGATGAAGAGTGAAGATCTCCTCCTAATGAATGTAAACTGTGTGTGACCTGTGTGTGTGTACAGATGTGTAGCTGTCCTGGGAGACCTGATCCCAGTGCGGTGCAGACATTACTGGGAAGTTGAGGTGGATGATGGGACCGAGTTCAGGATTGGAGTTGCATATGAGGACACAGAGAGGAACTCATACCTGGGAGCCAACAATAGCTCCTGGTGTATGAGACACATTCTCACTCCAACCAGGTAACAGTGCACTTATGTGCACTTATCAGGATACCTCGAAAATTAGCAGTCCGATTGAATGAGGGGTTTAGGTTATGGACCAAGCAAGACATGGCTGGGTTTTGATGGTGATTCTTTTATTATGAATTCATTTTTAAGATAGGGAAGTGAATTGAGTGGCCTTGGTGGAGGTTTGCACTCTTTGTTAAATCAAATAAAATTTTATTTGTAGGGCACCAAATCAAAATATACATTATCTCAAGGCATTTTATATAATAAGGCAGAAACCTTATAGAGAAAAGAAACCCAACAATTCAGGGAAGGGGACAATAATATTTTAACAGGACTCCGGCAGAACCAGAATCTGCCTCGGTCAGTTGTGGTAAAAGAAAACAAGGACAGAGAAGTGGGGGGGAAAGGGGTGAGACAATAGAGTCAATAGAGAATGTTGTATTATGTTTGAGTAGTTTCAAAGACGATCATAATATTTTTTTTACTATTACAATGTCATAGATATCATTTAACCATATTAAGGAAGACAATACTACTTAAAACATGAGGTAAAGTGCATTTGTTTATCCGTGAATGACCGAGCACTTCTGCAGATCCTTCATCCCTGCTGCTATACCAGCACGGTTACACTGTCAACCTGTAATCTGCACTATTCTGCCTGTTAATATACATTGCAAAATCCAGTTAATCCCTTACGTTTTACCTTGAACTTTGCTGACTGGGGTGTGGACTGAAAACCAAGCACATTGTTGGGTATTTATTACTTTTGGCATGGTACTATGACAATTCCTCTGTGCAAAAGTTATTTTTGTACTTCATTAATAACCATATCACATAAGCCCTGGATGTTGTGTTGATTGTGTACATCTTAGGCATTCTGCCAACACTAAATTTACACATTTCAAATGTTCTAATCTAGACCCACCATTTGGCATCTGACAGAGAAGGAAAATCAACATAACTTAAAAATATGTAATTTTTTGCCTATTTTTCCCCGTTAGGCACAAATACGAGTTTCTTCACAATGGTTGGAGTCCCGACATGAGGATTACAGTGAACCCATTGCGGATTGGAGTGGCTCTGGACTACGAGAGGGAGACTCTGTCCTTCTTTAATGTGGATCTGGAACAACACCTACACACCTTCCACTGTCACTTCCAAAATTATGTCTACCCTTGTTTTAGCCTGGACAACACAGGGGCACTGACTCTGCACAACAGCATAGAGGCTCCAGAGTATGCATTCATTTGACACCAGCAATCACGTATTACCATTAAATAAAAAACCTTATATATTTAGAAAAACATCATCAAATATACCTTTATTAATTTGAGCACCTGGACTCATTAAAATATCCCTAGATCAATTTAAAAAAAAAAAACACCTTTGATCCAAAATAAAAGGTTTTCTGTTTTTATTATAGTATTCCATGGGAACAGGCATACACCATTTTCCAAGATAAGAAAAAGTTTTAACTGAATTTTACAATATGTACTTATTCCATCAGTTAACTGTAGCAGACCAAGGGTTGAAATTCAAAGAAAAGGAAATGAAGGGCTTGTTTTGACTGACATTAATAAAATGTTTTAAGACGAAAAATCTGTTGTTATACAAAGATTTTCATCTTTAAAAAGAAATCCACCCTGAATTTTCCACACTTGGAAATAGCTAATGATGTTTGTGACTTTTCTGGACTTATTTCTATTTAATAGTGTGACTATAGCTGCTAAAATATAACACAAGGAAAATAAACTAAGTGATTAAATAGAATAAAAGAATAACCACATCCTCAAAGTTCCATTGACATTAAACCACTGTGTATGCATTTGAACTGGTATGGCTACAAACAAATGCACAATCACAATGTTGGCAGGTTATCTAGATTTTACTTTTGCTATGTAGGTGGATGAACATTTATGAAGGCCCAAACTTTAGACTAAAAGCAATATTTTCACACTAATAGTGTGTGAGAGATTTTAAAAAATGGATAAGTGAAAAGAAAACACAGGAAAATAAAATAAAAAAAAGCCTTTATAAGAGTCCAGGAAAGCAGCAAACATCAGAAAATGATAATTTCAAGACCATATGTACCAGTTTGCGTTCATGGTTTCCCAGTTCAGGTGACGTTGAGCTCCCTTTTCCATGTGATAATCATGACGAGTAAAGTACTGCATGTAAACTGAAAAACCCTGCATATTCACTGTACTTTACTCTGGCAGCTTTATTGGCCCATTTCAGACCTGGTGTTAACAAGCAGCTAACCACAGATAGATGAATATGACATGGATGACAGAGAACCTTCACAGCCATCTTAAGTAGGACTGTTCACACCTGGCATGAAAATACTGTCTGATCAGATCTGGCTTCTCCACCCTGTACTCAAATACAAAATCATGTCACATCTATTTGCAAAGACAAAACTGTGTCTTGAGTCTAAGTGTACAGACCAATAACCAAAAGGTTGGGTGATCAGTGGTAATAATGTGGTGGAGGCTGCAAATAGGTTCACTTACAGATGCTGATTAGTGTAAAAAGAAAAAAAAATCTGAGGTGGGAGTCTCTATTCCATCTAGAGAACATACTGAATTCATGTGGCACAGGACTACGGCCATACACATCCTCAAACCAACTTCAAATGTGGTTCCTGTGATCGGATCTGAGGACACATTCTGGATAAATTGGGAGCGTTCAGCTCTGAACATAACGTGATCTGGATGTGATCGAACCTCTCAGGACAGATGTTAACACCAGGACCTCGAGCACAGATGAGCCAAAAGGATGTTTAAGTGATAAAATAGAAAGCCCTCAGAAGCTTGAACTACTGTCATTGACTGGTTTGTTAAATAGAGACAATAATGAAAGCCCGAGCCTAATTACTGCCATGTGTTAAACTTGGTAAGCTATTGCTGTTTTAATTCTTATGGCAACGCCAGAATGTAAAGTGGCAACAAAATGTATTTTCATACCAAATGCATAAAATGTCTAGGACAAAATAACTTCATTCTCTACTGCTTATCTTCTGAATTTGGGGGAGAGGCAGGTTTCACCCTGGACAGGTCACCAGCCTATAACAGGGCAGAGACAAACTGCAATACATACTCATACATAAGGCCAATTTACGTAGTCTGTTCAATCAGCATCTCTTTGGGCTGTGGGAGGAAGTCAAAGTACCTGAAAAAACCAACACAAACTCACAAGGAGAACATGCAAGCTCGACACAGGAAGGTCCTGGTCTGCCTGGGATTTAAACTGGGCACACTTTTGTAAGTAACCACTGCAGCATTGAGAAACCTGAAATAACAGTTTGCAGTAGGTGGTGTGAATCCTAGAAAAACACTGGTATTAACCTAAAACAGTGGAAGATAACTCAACAGGTGGATTTTTTTTATACCTTTTATAGGGTTTGAGTTTGAGAACTGAAGTGCACTGAATCACAATTTTGGGTCTGCAAGTGTCCTGGACAGTGTGGGATGGGGCAGGGCAGGGGTTAGGAGTTATCTGTCTTACTGCTGTGTGTCCTCTCCTCCTCTTCATCGGAGGAATCTCCTCCATAGGGCACAAGCCCAGATGCATCTTCGACCACTTTAAATTTCTTCTTGCGCACATCCTCTTGAACACCTGTAAGGGCACATTAAAATAGAGAGAGAGAGAGAGAGAGAGAGAGAGAGAGAGAGAAAAGCAGAAAAGGAGGTCGGGGCCACGTGAGAGACAAGGGCAGTGAAGAGAGAGGGGAGAGACAAAGCAATCGAACCAAACGAAAAGGAAACGAATTGAGGAGCCCCATGTTAGCGGTGGTTTTTGGGTTCGTTTGATCCACAGCCGGGGGGGGGGAGATATCAAATGAAACGGCAGCACAGCACACATCCATAACAGGCAGGTCCAGGGACACATGTTGAGAGAGAAAACAGGGGAAAGACAAGAAACATATACAAGAAGACTGTGTTAGTGGGTTCTACCAGCAGAGAGTTTCACACAGGTCTCCCACTCCTCCCCCATTCCTCCACGGGGGGAGATGCCATTTCATGCAACCAACAATTCCACAGAAGTAATGTCTGAGGAATCAGGCTCTCAGAATATCAGGAAACAAGGAAATGCATACCCATCCACGCGGTGTCTCTGCTCAGAACGGCTGGATCATCTGTTGCCGCTTCTCTCTGCCTTTTCCGTGAAACAGGAGCAGGAGCCACAAAGAGGGGAGGTGGTGGAGGAGGCATCAGAGTCCTGAAGAGAGAGGACGGTCAGCATCAACATCATCGTAACATTCATGAAGAACAACACACAGAGGAAATGAGATCTATTAACAGACCTTTCTATGGCTTTTTCCGGCCTGACACTGGAGACAGGAAGTGCAGACTCCTGATGAGCAGGAGCTTCTGAAAAGCGGCTGGTTGGCTAAAACAGGAAAAAGATCATTCATATTTTAATATTTCCTAAAATGTTTTCTTCAAAGGAAGGACATTTTTAGTATGTGGAAATCTGCAAATGTTTTAGTCTGCATACGTTTTTATTCAAAAGGGCTGGAATATTTATTCATTTATTTAAAAATCCAGCTAAAAAGATGGAGCAAAAAAAGTAAGGGGCGGTTTTGCTGTAGCTGTGTTTTCATAATAAATTTGATGAAAACCATATTCTTCGTGTGCTCACTACATACTGTATATCCACCACAATTACGTAAGTTAACAAAAAAAGGAATGGAGGATATTTTTTTTTTTTAAATCCAGATACACATTAAAGCTATGAATCCTGCAGACATTTTAATACAGACCAGGCCACTGTTATCTGTCTGATTCAGTTAAATGTGGACATCATCTTATTGAATTCTAACCAGACATGTTGGCCTGTGTTGAACACAGGAAAGCAGCAAAGTCAGCAAAGGCTACATTTACATGCACAATAAAATTAAAAACACTCTGAAGAGGCCCAAATTAAGATGACTTAGATTGATTTTTTTTTGACCGTAGTAAATTCTAGTGAGCATTGAATCTATTTTCAGACTAAAGAGCGACAGCTTAAATCCATGCTTGTGGTCAACACAAGGCCAAAAGGCACTCCTTGGCTTTGGCATCAGGGTTAGGTTTACAGTTCCATCTAATAAATACAGGGATTTAATAAAGTTTAACTTAGGTTATTCACTCTGGCCATCATATGAGGTTGTTGTGTGTTGAAAAGTGCAAGTGGATTCAAACCTGGGTTCCTCTAGAGGGCCTTGGCCCATGGAGTGCCAGCTCTACCTACTGAGCCATCCAATACCAAGAAAAACATTTCTGCATATACATTACCTCAAGGCTAAGACCTTAAAGAACAAGATAGACCCAAAAGTTCACACAGAGTAAGCACAGTAACTAAACAGAGCAGTAGAATGAGAGGAAGAGAAGTGGTTACTGCACAGCTAACTGCTAGGCTAAATACTGAGAGTACTAGCAGTAAGAGTTGTTTGATCAGTAAAATGTCGATCAGTGTTCACCAAACTTGGAAATGATAATGTTCTCGAATGTCTTAAAAATAATTTACTTAATTTACTTTTATTATATGGAGCAAAGAAACCATGAAACACTCATATCTAAGAACCTGATCAGAAAGTTTGGTTTAATTATTTAAAAAAATAAATAATAAATGGATTAGGTGTATGTGAATTTACATCTAAAGTGAGTTGGCAAGTAATGCTAAAAGAGGGCCAGTGCTACAAATGATTAAATAAAACAAGTGCTTGCCCCAGTAATTTGTCATTTCAGTCTAAACACTCTAAGTTCAAGTGAGTTGAAAGGATTTCAGTGCATCACAGCCCAATACAGGTAAAATTCACTGGAATGCATAACAACTTGATCCAATTGAAAAACTCTGAATATAACATAAAAACTTCAACAACTGCACACTGTAAAATGTAAATTAATAGTGGCAAAAGCAATTTAAAACAGATCATTCAATTCAATTTTCATCATGTTGTGAGCTGATTATTTCTTCTTTATGGGAACAGAATATTAGTGACACTATTAAAGCAGTAAAGTTCTGAAATGGCTGATTATGATCACCTGACACTGCATTTTATAGCTTGTAATATAAAAGATGTAAAACAACTGTACCAGGCTGGTATTAGTACTCTGTAAGAGAAAGTATCAAGGTTTCAAGCCATCACTAAGGCGAGTACATCATGTCCAGTCACTGTGTTTGTGATGGTTGCTTGTCACTACTACAGTTGGGTTGTTACTATGGTGGTGCTTTATTTATACAGTGACAGCCCTATTATGTACAGTTTAAGTTTAAGCCATAATGTGTAATGTGTAGCTAACCTCCTCCTCCTTCGCCGCCTCCTGGAACTGTCGTTTAGGGCTTCCTGAATCAGGTGGGTTGTTTACAGTACTTTCAGACTCTGCTGTCTCACTGCTGCTAGGGTCCTAGGATAGATCAAAATTGACATGTATTAGTATAAAAACAATGGTGCTGTAGCAGGATGAAATTCTAACTGTGGCTTTAATTATTTTGTAAGTACCTGGGCGAGATAGGGATGCGATTTCCTGGGACACACCGGATACTGAACCATTGCCTGAGAAGATGGAGGGTTTGTCGACATGTTAGAATGACTTGGTGGACCATTTGCATTACTCCAATAACCACGGTCTCCTGGATATGCTGAATAGCCACCAGCATAACCATTTGCTGGGTAGTTATACCAGGATCCCTGGCAAGAGTAATTGCTATTAGGTGGAAATCCATGTGCTGGGTATGCTGCAATGAAAGTACAGAATGTGGAGTTAATAGCATATTTCACATAGACCAATGACAGGGTGTTGTGACAATTCTGACCTACTATTCACCCTATTGTCGAGCTACTACAGATGTGAAAACGATTCACTACCGCAAGAAGAATGGGGTCAGCTAGGGGATTTGGTCGCTCAGTTGGAATTTGACTGTTTAGTTACAAGTTGTAAAACATTACTCACGTTGTGTTGAGCCTGTGGCTGTGTACACCGACACCATTCTGGCATGTTCAGCTCTTACCTAAGAGAAAACAAAAACTATGAAAACCTGAAAAACACAGAAAGACTAAAGTAATATGTTTTTAACAATTATATTGTGGGTAGGTGCAGAGCACACAAACACCTATCACTGGAGATCAGGTGGTTCACACTACCGCTTTCACTTTTGGAGGTGGGTATCAGTGGAAACTATATGCCTTAACAGTCTCACTTTCTTATACCTCCTACTAGATCATTTATTTACGATGACAGTAATAGGAACTTACAGTTTCCAGCAGACTCTCAGTGAGTTTCTTTGCTGCTTCCAATCCAGCTGCATTTGGGTGGCTATCAGACAAAATCAGTTAAATGAGAAGAAACATTGTTAGGAAAGGTCAAACACAACAGAAAAGCATTTTGAGGTAATTCTGTTTGACCAGTTCATGTTAAGGATTTCCTCAAAATACTACTTTCAGTTATTAGGTTTTGAAGTTTGACATCTGTGCTGAATCTTTTTGGAATTTCTTTTAGAATAACTCCTTGGATTTTCCAAAACTATATTCTCTGAATTGAAAAGGACGAAATTTGTTCTGATCATCATAGCAAACCTAAGGGTAGTTTTCAAATGGTTAGATAGATATTGCTCAATGTTCAACAGTTATCGTACTAATAAAAATATCTTCCCCCAAAATAAGTCTTTAATTTTCAAAAGCATCTGCACTAGTTCAGAAACCCAATACTTTATTCATTTGGAAAATGCTGACCATTTAAAAATAAACATACCTGATGTAAACATAAAGAGGCTCAAAGGACTCGCGCTTTGAAGCTTGTTCAATGTAGCCAGAACCTTTTCCCCTGAGGAAGACCCGAGACCCCGTCTCTGTCTGGATGTGACTCAAGTATGTACCTCCTGGACCTTCGATCTTTTCTTTCACATTAAACGAAGGCAACGCCTGGTCCAGACCAACAAAAATCTTTGTGTGCACAAAACTCTGAGGATGAAAAAGATGTGATGATGTGATTCAATGTCAAAGTAGTTGCACATTTGAGCAAAATAAAGTTGAGTAGATTTGTAAGCAGATGCAGTAATCCCAAGCTTTTCACTTTAGACCAGGGATGTTCTTTCTGCTTCTCGATGTGGGAGGTGGGTATCAGTGAAGGCAACATAGTCTTCACTCGCCTCACTTTCTTAACCTCCATTTGAAAAAGCCTAAAATCTGACACAAGAGGCCTACAACAGATGTCTAAAAATAGATTTATTTTACATTTTTAACTTTAAAACATCATTGATGTTAGCCTAAATGGGCTTAAAAGACACATTACATATTTAAAACATACAGATCAAATATTGTTTTCTTTTGAGTGCGCTTTCATACTATGTTATGGTAGACTTTTATGTTTAACTTTAACAATACTATAACTCTTCAATAAAAAATGCAGTTTTATGCAAAAGTCATTCACAGGGTTTGAAAAGTTAAAACAAAAATAAAAAAATCAAATCAAGCAACAAATATGCTAAGGGTTAATCAACATGAACTTCATGTTTTCTTACCCCAGAATGAGGAGCTGCAGGCCGATGTCCCTGACTTGGCGCCGAGGTGGCGTTGGGCATCCTTGGTGCAGGAGGAGGGATGACAGGTCGAGGAGGCTGAGGGTAGAGGGTGAGTGGAGGCATTACAGGCACCTGTTGTCCTCCTGATGCTGCTGATGCTCTCATCACTTCCTCAGAAATAACCTCCTTTATCCTAATCACAGCCTCTGATGTTGAGGAAAAAGACAACAAGGATGTCAGCTAGTTTCAGGCTATTCCAAACATCAGACTTTGGAAGGCTTATGAGATTAATGTGAATTACAATAAATAACATTAAACAGTCTTTACATAGTGAGCAGATTTTTTTTTTTTTTTTTTTAAATGTGTTACTTACTGTTAACCTGCTCCTGTGTCTTTGCCCGAACTTGCAAGTACAAAGGTCTTTGTCTAAAAAAAAAAGAAAAAAAAAAAAGCATATCATAAAGTTAATAAACATAGAATGTCAACACTAATCAAAAACGTACATAAAACTTCATAACCCCCCCCACAAAAAGACGAATAAGTAGTATTTGCACAGTAATTCTTGCACAAAATGCTATATGTAATCAAAACTATCTGAATAAATGAAACTGCCCTTGCTTACTATGCAGTGAGATGAAATTTTTATATAATACATACCCTCCTTTCTCTTTGTCAGAATCAGACATGTAATGACCTTTTGTTGTAACGATTGCACCTGTGCACTGCCGGATCTAAGAACAGTCAGAAAATTAAGACATTGGAATATTTTTGAATTATTATTCACAGCTGTCAACATATCTTTTTCCTAACTGTACCCATTTTGTAACTATATCAGTTCTTTACACCAAACACAGCTACCTTCTACTCACATCATCCTGTGTTTTGCCTTTAGTAAGAAGGTCCCTGCAGTTTAATGGTACATCATTAATGTCGACTTCTGTGATGACCATCTCTTCTATGATGGTTGGTACAGGTGCACTTGGGGGGGTCTAAAATATATGAGAAATGGAAGGGAAAAGTGTAAGTCCTCTATGGCTTATGGCTGCATAAACAAAGACATTTATGTGCAACTTTTGTATGAACCTTTGCAAGTAATGGGGGAGGAGTCAACAGCTTTCCCTTTGCCAATAACATGGCATTTATTTTAGCAGCCATGGCCGCAGCCATTTCAACGCCTCCCTGAGGTGCAGGCATTCCTGTTCCTGTTTGTTGAGGTTGGGAGTGTGTACTGTTTGAACCAGCAGTGTTGACAACTCCTGATAAAGAGACAGGGTGGGCCTCAATTTCACTACTCCTCTGCTGCCTCATATTTACGCTCTCTTTTGGTTGGGCTGGCTTATCCCATCGGCTGCTAAGGCATCTGAAGATAAAAGCAGAGAAAGAAATCAGATGAGCAATTTCTGACATTGTATTGATTAGTTTTTTGGCCCCACAACAAAGCGAAAAGTTGCCAGCAGCTGATAACCAACACTACTGGAAAACAGTCACCTGTCTGGTTATGGTTCACTAACTTGTTACATTCATGTATCTAATGTTGCATACATCACACTGCCAAGTCAACTTGAAATTTCAAACCATAATAGAACTTCAAAAAGCTATAGAAAACAAAGCTGATTTGTTGGATCTCAAGTGAGTGGGACAAAACTTTGTAGATAATATATGGCAACTTTCTGCCATTGAGTTAACTTTCACTGCACATTTTATCTTTTTGAGTATTTGTTCACAAACACACACACCTGTGTGTACACACACAAACATACTTTTTACTCTCGCTAAATATTACTTTAAGGTTAGGTATTTTTATTATGTAAAAACGGAAAAGGTCACAGTTTCACTTCAACGCTACTGTACTTGTAAAATGCCTGTGACAAATAAATCTTTCAATCTTGAGTCTATTAAACCAAACTCAAGTTAGCTAGCACTAACCAAAGCTATCGCAAAGGTTGCTAACTTGTCGGGTTAACATCCATTTTAAACACGTTCACATTCGCACAGAATCAGCGTGAGATTTTTTTCTTTGTTTCTGTTTGACATATTACCTATGTCATATATATATTACCCTATTCGCATCAGCTCGGAAGCGCAAAATAAACGCAAAACCTGTAGGCTAACGAGGCTAACGTGTAATCCCAGGCCCAGCCCATGTATGTTTGCTGGCGGTTAAGTGTTAGCTTAGCATGGGCAACTTTACGTTACACACGTTGACGCGTCTATTTAAAAACGTATAAACTAATAACGGACACTTACGGTGTTTGTCCAGTCATCCCCGAAGACATATCACCACTCCACCAGATCCAAAGTCGCTGAAAATTTGTTTTAATTGAGTTGACGATTGAGGACGGTAGCCATCGGGTTTTCAGCGCTCTCTCTTTCTCTCTCAGGCACCGCACCAGCCACTTCCTGTGACGAACTGTCGCAAAGTCTGACTCGTCGGAAGCCTCCCCCCCCTCTTCTTATGTAACACAATCACAGCAGATACCTGTTGTGTACGGCAAGCTGCTTCAGCGTTTATTAATGTTTAGTTTTGATATGTTTTAGAGCCGTATATTTCGCGAGCGGTTGTAAAATGTAATTTGTAGACAGGATATTCGCCACCGGTATTTGAGACGTCACTCTTACGAGTCAAAACTACAGTTTCAGGTATCTGCTATTCAGTTATTTGTTCGTCAAAATGACGTCACAGATATCCGTAACTTAGTTTTTACTTGTCAGAATGGCGTCACTTTTGCCATTCATGTTTTTTTTCACCCCACTCATGGTAATCTAGATATTTCTGCAACTGAATTGTAGATGTCTCTGATTCCAGTTTCAGACACCTTTCATAGGACTAGTCACAATTCAAGCTCCAGATATCTTTTTCCTTAATTGAAGACATACTGTCCTTTTTAGATATTTTGAGTTCAGTTTCAGATAGTCATAATGACGTTGTGGATATCTGAAACTGGAATTGTAGATATCTGCACGTGAATTGTAGATATCTATAATACTGACAAACCCACACACATGAATGGCAATTTAACTGTTGGTACAACTACAATTCATACTAGCCACAATGAAATTACGACTAGTCAGAATTACGTCACATATTTGTACTGGTTATTCCAGTCAAACTTGACGATTAAATGTTGAAAAGGCTTACTGCCATCTGTATCCGTTATTTAAATTAATATTTCAGACATCCACAGTGACATTCTTCCTTTGGCGAAATTACATTACTTTTTTCAATAACATATTATGTGTACAAGTCAGAGCCCCAAGTTCTACTTGGTAACACTTACCATGTGATGTGATTTAAGTGTCTTTAAACTCGCATTATATTTGTCTAAATTTTACCAGCAGGCTCTCCTGGCTTGGGAACTTCAATTGACTTTGGTTAATTGCAGTTATTTGTAAATGTGCTTGTATATCAAAGGATAACTGAGGAGCGGCCCAGAAAAGAAGAATTACACTCACAGCAACAAAGTTTGAAAGAAGAGTTTCTGTTCGTTTTTTGTAACATCTTTTTTTTTTAATATATTTGTAATGTTGGGTCTCATGAGGAAGCAAAATTATTTAAACTAGTCCTAAAACTCAGTAGGTTGACAAATAATGAGGAAAGACACAAAACCACTGCAGCTGACCGCAAAGTTATAATTGACATTTTTTTATTTTTCATTGAATAGTTTCTAATTCTTCTCCGTGCCTTCAGACCAAGGTGTGAATCAGAAGGAACAAACAAATCCCCTGATTGAGTGTACAATTCTGTCATAAGAGAGAAATAAAGATAACCGTGGTCAATACAGCATGTTAACCATCATTTTCTTAGCTGTTATGGCATTTATATACTGTTTAATGAGGAAATATTCTCAATAAGTGACAATCTTTAACATATATTAGTATCCTAATCTGAAATCAACTGTGAACAAAAAGCTGTTCCCTGGGTCTGTGCATCAGGGTGCTGGACAAGTGGCTGAAGCAGAATGATGTTTGATCAAAAATCAATGCAAGCTGGCCTCTGGGAGACTGCTTAAAGACAGTGATAGACAACTCTGCCATCCACATCCTTCCTAACCATTCAGTTCTCTGTATACATGCTCTGTGTGACCTTCCAATTCACAGGTATTCAGATAGCTAGAATGGCTGATCTCATTTGCTGCAAATCCAGTGTAAAATTCTTTGTCTATAAAAATATTGAGATTTACTTGAACATAACCTTCTGACTAAGTTATAATAAAAACTCCAGATGTCTGTTGCGGTTGCACAGTGGGATGTACTGTATAAATATTGTATAAAATAAGGCAGTCTTTTCAGTAGGATAAACCAGATACAAAAATTTCTGGGAGAAAAAAATTTTCAAGTCCAAAATGTTTTCACATATTTCTGCTGTTGTCAAATGTCAAGCGGTTTACAGCATTAAACCAAGAGTAAGGGATTGTTGCAACAATGAATGCACCCACTCCCACATACACACACACACACACACACACACACACACACACACACACACACACACACACACACACACACACACCATCACAAACTCCTGATGATCAACGATAACAGCTTATTCTCCAATGCAACATCCCATCCCTGGACAAATCACTGAGACGTAGACATTTCTAATATTGTTTACAGTGCAATACAAAAGTGTTCATTCAAACTGGTACTGTACTTTTGATAAGAAAATAAACGTGTAATATGGTAATGCTTCATATGAATAATAATAATTTTTTGAGTGTTATAGTAGTATTTGTCTTCATTAACTTTGGCTTTTCTTTCTCTTTTTTGAATTTGTTTTTTTCTTACATATCAGCTAATTAAATTTTTGAATTTTCTTTATATAGAAAATATGGAACATCTAAGAAAAATTAACATACCAAATCATCTGTAATTAGTTACCTATGATCATGATATTGAGGTTTTTGTCTCAGCAGTGGCCTAAAGTAAAAATCCATTCCTGACCCCCCCCCAAAAAAAGTAAACCCCCCCCCCCCAACGTCCATCATGACAGCTACATGTCAACTTAGATGTGTTTCTGAAGGACACATGAAACTATTGCCAAAAAAGCAGTGGAGTGTTCTTCCATGGTTTGGCCTCCAGGGGCAGAAGGAGCGGTCCTGCCGTGCTGTGAACACAGGCATGGAGACCAAATGAGTTAATGTGGCCTGACAAGGACTGGAACTTCATAAGCGGACCACACCACACTTCCATCCACTCCTCCAATCTCCTTCGGTAAACAAGCAGTTTTCACTAAACAGCAACTTCACAGGCAAACAGGACAGCCCACATGGTCAGTAGTGGGACGGATGCCACGTAAGGACCCTCTCTAAGTTATGTCACTTGACCAGTCACACTGTAAATGCCTGTGAGGCACAAGAGGTTCATAAGGATGCTGCTTTGTGTCCTCGTCTGCTTTTAGTTCTCATCTGACGGCATTGTAAAGCCAGCAGCGTCAGTGCCGCAGCTGCCTGTCAGGAAGTTCTTCTGTTGTTTCTACATCAGTGGATGTGTGGACGCTTGGCGTGCTACAGAAGCAGGAGAGTGGAGGCGAGGAGGCCCTTCGGCTGGCTGGGCTGGCAGGGGGAGAGACACCCCGGCAGGAGAGAGGACGGAAGCATAGTCCCAGGGCCGAACACTGCAGCGCCTACTCTGGAGGCGATCGCAGACTGTGTAGCTTCCTCTCATCCAGGCCTTTCCAGTACTTGAAGTTGTTGTCCAAGTGCTGCATAAGGTTGGGGAGGTCTGCAAAAGCTGGGGAGGATATTAAAGTTAACGGTCAATATCAGATTTTACAATTTTTAAATAAACTCCATTATTTTGTATTTTTGCACAACTCCTACTTTTTCTTGCCTGCAACTGAACTCAGTATATGGATTCTTAATATCTTTCCAATTTTAACACACTCTCTTAAATCTAAAAATCTGCTCGCCTCACTAAGTGATGACGGGAATTTTCCTTGAGTTCTTGTCTGAAACTTGCTTTAGTCCCCGGATCCATGTTAATGGGAGGTAACAAGGGTTTCAGTGGCACTAAAAACTGACCTTTTGATCCAATGTGACTGATAGTGTGAACACTATCGTGGCCAATACTAGTCAGATTTGCAGAGTCAATGTTTGGAGCAAATGCCAGTTTGACTTTGATATGACTTTTGTTTTAAAAGATACTGAGAGTGAGGTGTCTGCTTCCCCTTGTGAGGATTGTATAAACAGATTCTACGTGTCACTTGTTTTCTTTCGAAAAACTTTTTGTAAAGTTTGTATTGTACTGCAAACTTTGACTACCTTTCTGTCAGTCAAACACTCTAGATCAGCGTTTCCCAAAGATTTTAGAAGGCAACTCACTTTCTTTTAAAGATTTCAAACCATTTTGACTGAAATTGCAATCATGATATGATTTGCAATGAGAGTGAATGGTAATTATTACATAATTTTCCTTAAATATACTGTGTGTTTGAAATAGGTGCAGATCTGTGAGGAAACCAAGATGTTTTCTTCAGTCTGTAGAATATGAATTTGTGTATAGGCCAGGACAATATTTTTGGCTTTAAGAAAAAGTGTGGCTGCTTTGATTTGACAATTGCAGTAGGCCATATTGCGTTTTTGAGATTTCAATTAATTGTTTAGCCCTAATTTTTTTTGGACGTGTTATTCAATGAATCTTAAGTAAAAGGTTGGGAAATTTTCTGCTCTTCTGTCTCTGGGAATGACTGCTCAAGATCAGTGATGAGAATATGCACTGCAAAAAATAGACTTTTAAGAAAAAACACATCTCTGGAAGAAAAATAAATGTGGCGAGCAAGTTTAGCACTAAAAAGGTTTTTAAGAAGAAAAATCTTACTTTTTCTTAATCAGATATTGTAGCTTGCTGTAAGCTTTAATTACCATTAAAAACTAAAACAATGTTGCCAAATATAGCCCAACTGCAAAGTCATCTTGATCAAGTAAAGGAAGACTTAAGAAAACATTTCTTACATGATATTTTTGGTCAGGCAGTTTTCAGAGCATAGAGCTGTTTTAACTAAAATATTTATCTGACAGCAGTTTTAAATAACAACTAATCTGAATTGTGGTGAGGCCAAAATAAAACTAAGATGTTTGAAAAAGCTGTGTTAAAAAGTCTTCACTCTGTTTAACTGCACTTAGGAAATATCTTTAAAACAATGACATTTTCATAGGGGGGCTCATCATTTCATCCTCAACCGCAAATGTTGTGTTTCCATCATGCTGTGCACTCTTACCGTCCCATGCATCAAACATGTCTGTAATGAAGTAGTCTATGAAGGAAATCTGGGACTTTGGGATGCTACAAGTGTTTCTGTCAAACACAGGCATAACCACTGGTAGACCTTGTCTCTTCTCCTCGTCCGTCTGTACCAGAAACAAAGTGATCGTCACGCACAAGAAACAAGCGAATTTACAAAGAAATAACTGCTGGATCCATCGCAGCACATCGTCACTGCGTTTTATCTTCCCCGCACCTGTGCAAAATACTCCTCTGAGATGCGTCCAGCCCATTCTATGCAGAGCTCCTGAGGCCTGCATGGATTGGAGATGTCTGCACACTTAATCAGCATCCGCTTGACAAGGATGCGATTCTCAGGGGACGTCAGAATGCTTTTGACAGAGTCCTCATCACTGTTTCCCTACACAAAACAAAAGCAAAAAACAAAACAATTAGTTACTCTTGCTGAAGTTGCACTTATTAAAAAAAAAAAAGCTGACTAAAAGCAGCTGAAAAACTAAAAAAAAAAAATAACTGTCGGAAGTGAACTGATGATAAACTGGCTTTGGCATCAGACAGTTTAAATCAGTTGCAGTTTATTTGGAAGAAGAATTTGTAATCAGTGT
Organism: Brachirus orientalis; assembly: GCA_016785285.1. Taxonomy (NCBI): domain Eukaryota; kingdom Metazoa; phylum Chordata; class Actinopteri; order Pleuronectiformes; family Soleidae; genus Brachirus; species Brachirus orientalis. The sequence goes on from JAFBJR010000172.1 coordinate 13,268,421, forward strand.
GTGATTGTCACGTGACTACATGAGGCACGCAAGTGTAACCTACAGTAGCCTGCATGTTTCAAGCCAAATTCACAGACAATCATGTGAAACAGAAGCAGAGGTATACCCCTACGGCTTTTTGTTTCTTGTTTCTGACTGAGGTTTTTATTCTCAACCTTAATGTGCCGACGTTAACAATGAAATTGCAATGCTACAGACCTTTTCTCAACTCATTTATAAATGATTTCATTAATTATAATCAATCTTATACCTTTTTACTGCAATGATTAAGGAAAATCAGCATGTATTCATTTATTTATTTTTAACCCTGCCTTTAAAAGGCAAGAGATCATTTAAATGTCTGTGTTGTGCATTCCACACTGAGATGAGAAAGATGGTACCAAGTTGTAAAATTCTCTTCTTACAAAGACATCTGTGCCCAGGCAACAACAAGCCACAAGTCTCCTGCACCGGGATCATCAACTCATAAGCTCCAGTGTTTAACAATAAGGAGAGGTTTTTAGACAGAAATTGATCAAACTACCCATACAAAAGTTTGTATTGGTGTTTAATTTCAATTTCCCAGCTTGGGATTAATAAAGTATCAATCAATCAATCAATAATCACGTTAGAACAAAAATCACGTAGTTTTCACAGCCTTAGAATAAGACTCTTACATGTACAAAACTCAGTCGTACACATAGTACTGTTTAATTTTTAACCGTTGACAAGTTACTACATTGTTTGTGTGCGACGTCGAGCATCGTTACCGCCTGGTATTACTAACAATGGCTGTCATTGCATGATTGCTGTCATCTTGGGAGTAGCGTTGACAGCAGGGATGTCTCACTCTTTTACATATCGCTGCACTTATCCCTCACAGCTGTAACCTACTCTGCATTTACATTTACATTGTTCTGCCATAGAGTATGAAAGGAGTATAAATGATTTCATATAAAAATCATTCATCAAAATCAGTTAACTGTCCGTATCGGCATTGAAAAAATAGTTTCCACACCTACATGGAAAGTAGATGTGGAACATGCATTATATATGTTTGTGGACAAACCGACCAAAATATACCACAAAAACGAAGTACAACATCCTGTCTGGAAGGTTAATCATCACATGTCACCAATTTTCACAGACTGGACCTTTAAGCTGTTAGTTCAGCCATATGGAAGACTCTTTTAAAAGAATGAAAGTTGAATAATTGTGTTTTATTTGTGTAAAGTCTGAAAGCTCCTGTGTGTCGTCCCTCCTCTGACACATCACCGATCTGTCTGGACGGATTATAATTTCTACACAGACATACTGAAAATGTGTTTTTTTGGTTTCGTTTCTAATCTCACCCCATTCTCCTCCAAAGCAGCCAGTGGCTTGTTGATGCTGTTGACAAATTTGTTGACATGTTCGAAATGTTTAGTCATCTCAGTTGCGAGCACCATGTCAATGATGGCCTGTCGCAGTGTTCGATATTCATTCCTGAGAAGAAGAGACAGAGAGAGAGAGAGCGAGAGATCAGTCAGGGGAAGGAGGGGAAGGCATGAGAGGGAAGAACAAGAGGGAACAGACGGAGTGAGATGACAGTGTGGTAAACAGCACAGAAGTCCGTGTGAACACTTTTGCCACGACAGTGGTGAAGAATGGATGCTTTGTTAACGTCCTCTCCCTTGCTCTCTCCGTCTCTCTGAGGGGACCAGCACATGTGAGCTATTCTGCTTTGGGAATCAAATCACATCACTGCACCGCTGCTGTCAACACAAACATGCAGGGTTAACTATCGCTTTCATTCATACATAATAGGCAGAATTAATTTGTCCCTGCAATAACAGTTTTTTTTTTAAATACATTCAATGTATTGATTAATTAATTATATGAAATTATATATTCCTAATCGTTTTTGGGCCTATATACATAAAAACAAGTTTAGGAAAGAAAAGTTCTGTATTTCTTTTGGGAGTCCTGAAATTCTATTTTTGGTAAACAGACCACACAGTTAAAAAATAAATCTGAAAACACCACAAAGCAATGATGTCATATTCCCACCTCTCCCAACTACATTTTCTCCAATTTAGCTTAATGTACATGTTTCACATCATCTTCTCCATTTTTGGTGTAATTCTGTGTTAAAGCACCACATACAGACCTGGCAGATTTACTACACCACCCCAAAACAACTCTGTTTTGAGGGGTGGTGTGTGTGTGAAGACATTTCTTGAAATGATGCTGATGATGTTTATGGAAAGGTTTTTAAGAATTGGTATTGGGTAAAAGGTAATTGGTAGTATTTTGTGGTGCCATGTTTTTGGCCAACAATTTCTGTGGCTGTCTCTATTTCTGTGTTTTAATACATATTTTCCTTTAAATAATTCAGTATATAAAATTTGAATGGATGAATCTGGAAACCTGAATGTGGCTGCATTTAACTGATCAGCTGATCAATGAACGGCCAAGACAGATCACTGATAATAATGGCTTTGGTTTTCCCTGGTGATCTATTTCTTGGGCCGAATCTCTCACCTTTCAATGTTCTTAAAGATGTTGCACTTGTCGTCTCGTGTGGTGATCTGGAAGGCCAGTGCGGCGTGGTGGCTCTCCAGCACAGCTGTGTCGTTGTAGAGGATGGCCAGCTCGCTGCCTGCGTTGCACAGGAAGCTGTTAGTGCGGCCTGGGTGGTCCACGTCGTGAACGGTAGCGGCGATCAGGGCGGCCACCTCGTCGATGGGATCCAAACTTTGCTGTTAGTGCATAAAGGAAAACAGGGAAAAACTGTGAGGGAATAAAATGTTGAGGATGAACGGAAAAAAAATGAGGTTGAGGTTCAAGGTTCGACTGCTTAAACCCAAAACCAGGCCAAGTATGCTCGAACGTGTCCAGTTCCACTATTAACTCAAAGATGACGTGCAGTGAGATTAAGCTGAAGGTGGTGAATGAATAAGACACACAGTAAAATGTGTATATTTCAAATTTCACACACGATACTGTGTGCTATTAATATGCATCTACAATTAGGACAATAATATTTATTAATATAATTATTGTTTTTGTTCGTATGACTACTGCTAATAATTATTAATAATGGAGTAATGGACTAATAAAGAAGGTACCATTATTGTTATTATTACTATTATTACAATTTGTCCCAACATTTACCTTTGCTGTCTCATCATTTTCATGTGCAGAACTACATAAATATTTTATTTTGAAATTCTTTTTTTACCTGCTGGTAAATTTCCTGCACATGTCTCTAGGGTGTAAATGTCTAAATAGTATTGCAATGTAATGTAGAAAGAAGAAAAAAATATTTACAGATCATGAAAAAAATGTCGTTATTTTTCAAATTTCTGGTCTGGTAACTGCAAAGTTGCAGGAATTTATTAATCTTGGTTGATGTAACGTTGCATTTGGCTAAACAAATGAAGGATCTCTCCAGTGGGATCAGTTTGTTAATGAGCTTAGCTGATGCTCGCCGTCAACCGGTTGCTGAGCCACTGACACACTTGGGAAAAAAACGACGACTCTAGGAAAAAACTAGGGAGGCTTAGACACGACACCTGACAGTCAAGACTGAGCAAAGAGCCAAGAGTGATACGAGAAAATCCCAACAGCTAACCGGCTGGTACATTGACTTCCACAATTTACAAATTCAAGAAAACTGGAGAACAAATAGATGGCAGCCTTAAATCATGCTCATAATGGGAATTTCAGTGACTCTACTGAAATATACAGCCATGCTTACGATCACAGTGTAGCATAAAGAGATGCATTTATAAAACAAAAGGGGTTTTAAAAGGTTAAAACACACTGTCAGTATGATAGATACCATAACAATCAGGGTTTTTAGAACTTTTATTATAAGCCTTTTATTTGTTTTATTTCGGGTGCTTATAAAGGAATTATTTTTACACCGGCATTGTTTGTTTTATGATAGAAAACCTTGTAACTCGTATGACTAATGTTTTTCCCAAAGCAATACAATAATTTTCTACACTTTGCATGAATTTCTCAATTATTCTTGAGAATGAGCCAATATGGTATTTAATGTCACTGAATCTGATATCAGAAAAACAAAATTTTTAAATGCAATAGAATCCAAAGATAATTTATATTGCATGCTTCACTATGGACAGAAATCAGCAACAGCTCTCAATGGGAGAAGACTATTTCTAAATTGTTTAAAATGGCTATGTGGCAAATACATCAGCACACATTTGTTGTTAAGAGCTTTGTATTTTAAAATGTGTAAAATATAATAATTATTTTTTGCATTGATGGCAAAGCATAAACACGTATATACAGTAAGGCTTTTACAGTCCACAATTTTAGAAGTATATGAACTTTTTACACAAATTGGGAGAAACAAGAAACAATATTTTAAGTATGTCCCAGAGAGGTAAAGAAAATAAAAATTAAAATAAACATCAAATCATAGGATTAGCAGGAAGATGAGGCATTAAATTATCATTCGCTTGACAGCTCTACAAAACCTGGCCCACAAAGGCTTTACATATTTGACCCACTTAGTCCAAAAAAGGTAAAAAGGATTTTACAAGCAAATATTAAAATACCAAACATGTATTCATCAGCGTGCTTTGTTTGAAAATCAAAATAATCATTAATCATTATTATTATATCGACAAATAGTGTGGGTTATTAAAATGCCAGGAAAAATTCCAAATGCTTATTTTGTTTATTTAATGTTACACTTAATATCAAATAAGATACACAGACAATAAAAAAATCTATGATTGGAATAATTACTATTGGAAATGTCTTTTCCATCAACCACACTTTTAGTCATTTATATTTATGTCCATTGTTAAAGTGACATTCTGGATGATGAATGATGGCTGTTTGTTCATTTACCTTGACCCTCTCCTTGCAGAGGAAATAAGCTGTTGCATGCAGGACATCGGCTGCATGGCTGGAGTTGTGGTACGAGTTACTGGAGTGGTAGTTTGCTTCAATCACTTGTAGCCAGGACCGCAAAGTTGCCTCGGGGCAGTTGAGGAAGTCACAGACCCCAAAGCGGGAGAAGATCTTCAGGCCCAAGTAGGTCAAAGGCCTGTGGGAGGATTCAACATGGTGGTTTCAGATAAACTCTCATACCCAGCTCTCCTTCCACACTGAATAAAATAAGACACAGTCCCTCAAGTTGCCCTTAACCTTGTTGTTGCCTCACCGTTTCATGGTTGCAGACTCCAAGTTGAAGATGTCAAAGTCCCATGATTCCTCATTCTCCATGGTCTGCGCGATATGAGGGGGGATGTCATTTAACGACAGAGGGGTCGTCAGGTGACTGGGGATGTGGTGAGGCTCTGTGAGCAAAAGGAAGAGAGGAGTCACTCCCACTGTAACCCACTGTAGGGTTTGTTTTTTTTTTAAACACAGAAAAAGATACGTAACTCTTAAAAACAGTGAAATAACTGAAAAACACGGCACGTCACGTCATCCCGTATGCGTTCTGTAAACTCACGTTTTGTGGAAAGTATGTATTCATTTCCTGACAATCTGCGTAAACCATCCTGTGAACATAAAAGACAGCGAGTGAGTGACTGAGGAAACAAGTGCACAAAAACCGTGACTGAATACATACAGTTCATAAAGTCATTCGTGTCAGTGCAAGCAAGTAAAAGTAGATATTGAGGGGCTTCTGATTGCCTAAGCATTCAGTGAACAGTTAGATTTAGGGAGTGTTTGTTTGCTGCAGATGTAATAAGGAAATGCAGTTTAACTAAAGACAGAATGTTAATAAATACAAAACAATATTTGCATTTTATTGATATAACCAATCAGTTTCATGGACTTCCTTTTATCTGTGTTAATAGACATTTTGGCAGCTTTACTGACACCCAGTGTCTTTTTCTCCACAAGTCAGTTTAACTTATAAAGCGCTTTGTATACACAAAGGTAGATTTGAGGTGCTGCCACAGATACATTTAAAAACAAGGGCTGCAACTAACAATTATTTTCATAACCAAATTACAGAGTACTTGTTCGGTCCATAAAACGTCAGAAAAATGTTGATAAGTGTTTCTAAAACCTGTAATTGAAGATGTTCTCAAATGTCTTTTGCCCACAAACTAAAATGATTCAGTTCTGATGATTTCTTTGTTATATTTAGGAAAGAAACCAGAAAATATTCACATTGAAGAAGCTGAAAAATCTGAAAACTTCTTTTAATTCTTTTTTAAAAAAAAAAAAAAAAAAAAACACTCAAACTGATTAATCAATTATCAAAATAGTTGACAAGTTTTATTGTTTTCTTAATATTTTCTATTCCACCGATTTTTACGGACGTCATTCTGCACTGCACTTTGGTCAACCTCAGGTATTTGGTTGTTTTTAAATGCGGTCTGTCAATAAAATTTGATTTGAGTTGAGAATATCATATCATGAATTAAATATTGTGATAATATCGTGTTGTGAGTTGAATATAGAGAAAATATTGTATTGTTGCTTAATATCGTGATAATATATCGTGGATGAATTACTGAGATAACATTTTATTGTGACTTAAATATAGCGATAGTATCGTCTTGTGGTGTCGCTGGCGATTTGCACCACTCAAAAATACTGTTTTTTTTATAAAGTCTAGTTGTGACAAGAACTGACCCCATATTACTGCTATGAAATTAAAATACAGTATTTTTACCACTTGTCAGCTCTGCAGATGACAGGCCTACATATAGGATCGTCCAGCCACGGACTGTATAGTGTGTGTGAGCATTACATGGGTGTGTGTCACAGAGTGAAATGTTTACTTCACAAGTGAAAAAGGAAATGGAGACTAGCTCATCTTTGACCCGGGCATTGTCTCATGGTGGCGCTGCCTCTGTACACACTGACTATTTTAAGACTGTCTCCCCAGAAAGATGACAGCTCTTCATGTTGACTGGGTCACCGTCACAAAACGGATTTTGCAAAACCAACGAGACACCTCATAAACTGATGTGATCACACATAAAATAAATAAATAAATAAACAACAGACAAACGCCTCATGCAGAATGCAGAACAAATATTTCTGCTGCGAGACGTGACCACAATGTAAATGTAAGTAAAGCCATGCGTATTCATCTGACCCAAAGAACAGGATGTTTCCAGGCCTGTGGAGTCGAGAGGAAGAGGTTCATGTGAGTGTGACATGCAGAGAGAGAGGGAGGGAGAGAGAGAGAGAGGGAGGGAGAGAGGGTGGGGTGGGCTTTCCTCTCCAGCCTACAGGAGCACAAAGGACAATCTAACACTTCCTTTGGGGTTGTTGCCAAGACTGCCAACTTGGCAATCTCTCTACTTCTCTACTTCACTGTTGCTGTCTGTTAATCTGTGTCTCTGTGTCTCTTGTCGCGCTGCACGAATATGAACGTGAATTCTCCCAAAACAGGTCACACACACACACACACACACACACACGCACACGCGCACACACACACAACCATGTTTGTGCTTCTATCAGAGTGAGGACCCTCATAGACCCTCATGCATTCCCTAGTCCCTTACCCTAACCTTAACCATCACAACTAGATGCCTAACCCTAAACCCTTACCCTAACCCTAACCTAAACCCAATTCTAACCCTAACCCTAAAACCAAGTCTTAACCCTGAAAAAGCCATTTTAAGGGGTGAAAAGTGAGGATAAGCCAAAATGTCCTCACTTTGTAGGTGTTTATATGAATTTTGGTCCTCACTCTGCAGCAAGTACAAGAACACACACATACACACACACCCATGTTTGCACTTCTATCAGAGTGAGGACCCCCCATAGACATAATGCATTCCCTAGTCCCTTACCCTAACCCTAACCATCACAACTAGATGCCTAACCCTAACCTAAGCCCAATTATAACCCTAAACCTAAAACCAAGTGTTAACCCTGAAAAGGCCATTTTAAGGGGTGAAAAAAAGTGAGGACCAGCCAAAATGTCCTCACTTTGTCAAAATGTCCTCACTTTGTAGGAATTATATAAATTTTGGTCCTCACTCTGCAGGAGGTACAAGAACACACACACACGGTCAGTGCTACATCTCTCAACACTTTATCACGGGCTTTCATTGTCACTTATGATTCTTCTAATGATAATGTGACTGATTTACAGTGAAGGAAGCCATTTTGGATCCTGGTGCTGCTCACCGTCATGAGCCCCCCCACCAGGTCATTTGTATGGGGGTCTTCGTCCTTGGTGCCCAGCTGTGGAGAGTAGAGCTCAGTGGTCCTCAGGATCTCCAGTACCCGATCCAAGGCTTCTGCCACAGGCATGGGGCTGCTTTCCTGTGCTGCATTGATGATGTTGATTACCTGAAGGACACAAAAATTGTGACAGGAAATTATTCTTTCAAAAGGTCCAGTGCACAGCATTTAGGAAGGGTTACTGGCCCTAAAGGGTCAGTACGAAACTTTTAGGATGGTTTCCTTGAAATTACTTTACTACCCATGATTTTTGTAGCCTAAAGCCTGGGACACATCGTCCCATGCTGGCGTGTTGCACCATCGGATCTTGTTGCTTCGACTGGAGTAGGGATGGCTCGACGTCACTTCTGACAGCAGTCTGATACTATCAATTTACACCTTTTAAACTATGAAGCTGCTCACAACAAATTTCACGCTGATGCATTTACTACCTACAGCCATTTCAAGCATTTCCTAAGACATTATTCTCCAGCTGTGCACAATTGAAGTGGAATAAACAGCCAACCACATAACTCAACTTAAATGCTTTTGCTGATTCTTATTTACATTTCTACAGTTTGTGCATAGTGAAGCATTTAAATAAAAACATATACATAAATATGTATATATAAATAGCAAATGTTTTTATATAAAAATATTTTTATATTTAAATAATGTGGTAATTATTCAGCTTTAGAGGTGTTGCTAGGTAAAGTTTGTATTTATTTATTTATTCATTTATAATTAAAAAGTCAGGATACCTGTTTAACTCCAACTTCAACTGTTTCACTGCTGGCTGATTCATACTGATTTGTTTAAATGGAGAAGTAGTTACAAATGTTAAGTAAAAAAAAAATCATATAAGATGCACTCTGTGTCTCAAAAGGAAAAAAGGGGATTTATATATATATATATATATATATATATATATATATATATATTTTTTTTTTTTTAAATACTAAAAATGAAAAAGTGTAGCAGTATGATGCATACACAATTTTTCTGCGACCTTGGTGTTTCTAATAAAACACAAAAATGTGCAAGAACACAAGCCATATATACAAACATGTGCAGAACTAGCAGTTCTATTAGGGCCTTTATTCTGGTGAAGATGATGCCTTCAGGGACCGAGTGACACAGTCAAATGATACAACAGAGGAACTGCAGTGTGTCATATGACTCATCCCCCGGGGACTTTCTCTGTTTCCGACTATCCAGGCTGCAGAATGACATAAACCACAGAAACAGCTGGTCATTCTGGTCCAGCATGCTTTCCTGTCTTGTGCATGAAATGTGACATTTTAATCTCCCTATCTCCTCTTGACATGATACTCATGGCCCGAGACTCTGGAAGCTGTAAAGGAAGAGCTGATGGTGGTTGTGGCAGCTTTACAACTTTACAACAAGAGTTTGATAATGAGATACAGAACATCATCATCTGCAGGGTAAAGTTCTTATCATATGATGTAGGCTGGGAGGGACAATACGGAAGGCGGTGAACCCACCTTGGTGATGGGGGCTTCGATAGTCATGGAGTGTATGCGGGCCATTGAGGAGTGTCTTCGCTGTGAGCTCCCTGAAAACAAGACATTTTACACGATGAAAAATGTAGTTTGTAACGTTTAAATACAGACAAATTCAAACTTCACACCACTGTCAAATGAATTTATACGGTGCTGACGGAGCTTATCAGCTCCTCATGAATCTCAGTTTAGCTCCTCAGTATAGCAGTGTTTAAATCCGACGTCCGGCAGCATTCCAATGCAGCTGATGAGAAGCGAGTTGTTTTACGTCAAGACATACAGAGGGAAGAGCAATGCGGCAATGACAGGGTCCAATACAGTACGTTACGCAATACATGGTCCACAATACAATAACATCACAAATCAATATGTTGCAAGAAAATCACACAGCGATACATCACAATATTTGTCCAACTGAAGAAAACAAACTTTTCACAACATAGAGAACGAGATGCATAAAGTCTATGTACTGAATGTGGATGGGGTATCTTTTAACGTAGCTCTCTCCGCGATTATCCCGTAGAAAACTTCTTCAGCCAGGTAAATTCCGCCCAGTTCCCCCATTCATTTGAGCAGCACCACCGTGAAAAGACATAAAGTAGCAATGCTAAGCAAGTGAAACTGGCAGGGACGGTTTACTTTCAAGCACCTTCTAATTAAAATATTGATATTTGCTTTGGCGTATATAGATTGTCATGCACAAGGAACAATATATTACCAAATCGATATTTTGACCCACCCCTAAGCAATGTTGTGCTAGTAAAGCAGAAGTATGGAGAAGTAGTATGACTGAAAACAAGAAACATAAAGTTTGCCTCTACCCGCCCCTGCGCTGACCCTGTATACACACAAGCACTCCCTTAGTCAGGTACGTGTATGATAGTGTTGCTTCACAGAGCCCATTTTCAGATGAAGGACACTGCATATAAAAAACTTTACACCATTTGTGTTCAGGATGACCAAACACAAGCAGAGCAATAACATTAACAACAAGAAAACACAGTGCAGCTCTAAACTTTACTTCTTAAATTACATAAAATTCAAAAACTAATTAGTCAGCAGTGTTCCGATAACTTTCTAATGAGCTTGTTTGTCTGTGTCAATCTGCACTTAATGCAAACAGTCAACAGGGAAAGTTTCCTAAGCTGCCAAGAAACACCCGGAATTTCCATCCTCTATCTCCCTTCACTCTCACCATCACTCCCCCGAGACGTTGTGGATCTGACGTCCAGAGAGCCTTTCCTGCGGTCTTTGTGCTTACTGGATTGGATGTCTGGGGAGAACAAAACACCTCAAGTTAACACATACGCACACACGCTTTCACACAAACACAGTTCAGGTTTGGTGACAAGGCTGACTTTGGCCCCAGTTTCAGTGTCCTTGACAGGAGGATACTGAGGACTTAAAGCTGTAGTGCACAACGTTTTCAATATCTACAAATTTCTCTAACATTCAGACCATTGTCAAATGAGTACACAGAATGTTGAACACGTATCGGCCTAACAACAAACCCAAGAAAGGTTTCAGAAGTGAATACTACTACTCAAAAAATGTGGTCATTCAGCACATTGACAGGATAAATACTTCTTGTCTTCTAGACATTAGAGTATATCGTTTCACTGGATGTGTCCTCTGCATTTTGAAGGATTACACAGGTGTTTTCAAATATTGTTTTCTAATTTAATAATAAATTCTTAGCTGCAGGATCATTGCATTAATAACAAGACCAGAGTCTTATTTTTCTTGAATGAACCAATTTGCCCTTGATAAAATTGTCTTTCAAGTTCAAGGTTTAACTTTGAGATCATGACAATGAGCAAAACTAACTGAGTTAGTTAGAGATTTTTATGTCGCAGTAATTCTGATTAGAATAATTACATTTAATGATTTATTGCGATAAGTGTAAAATTTGCTGGATTTATACTGTAATAAGGGATTTCATTCAAACCTGTAGAAGAAACTTTTCATGTTTTTTTGAGTAGATGTGTGGTTGTATATAGCATTAGAAGCTATACAGAATTTAAGTGCAAAATGACAGATATGCCCTTAATGTAATAAAACACAAATATACAGCTAGAGAATCTCTCTAGAACCATAATCAACCTTTCAAGACCTTAATAAGAAGATCTAGAGGATTTAGCTGTTACTTTAAATGATACTGTGCTCTAAGACTAAATAACATAAAACAATAACAGTATGGGGAAGTCACTGCTTTTCACTGAGCTGATGAAAGGACACAAAACTCAGGAGAGACACGATCCCTGTTTTTTGCCTGTTAAAACTGCTGCATTTTGAAATCAGCTGCTTTACAGTTGATTTAAAATATAGCCAGGAACAATGGATTGCCTAAAAGTAAAGCATGTCAATACCTTTTTCAAGCTCAACAACAGAAAGATTTCATTGTCTCAACTAGATAAAGCAGGACCAGACACCACAAAGGCTGACGGTGTCAAATTTTGGTCATGATTAAAGAAAAGCAATGATTTGTTTTTGTTTGTAATTTGTAAAAATTTAGGAGTGAGACTAAAATTTTAATCTGACCCTGTGCACAATTTAGAAACCTGCACTCACACTGATGTTTTTACTTCAGTTTTCTACTTGAGAACTATATTAATCATTTCTTATAAAGTCCACTAGTCAAAAACTGGAGTAAATGTATCAGTTTTAATGGGATAGTTCAGGTTTTCTGAAGTGGAGTGCATGAGGTATTGACTCATTATCACTGTGCAGGGAGCTGTTTCCATGGACCCATCTGGAAGCCAGACACTCGCTCTCACTGATAAGAAACACAGACTTTAGTCACTTCACCGAAGGCTCACCTACTATAATGTATGCCTGCTTAAGCCTACAGTATCTTATGAGTATGTTCACCACTTTTTCCTCACCGTTAAGCAGCCTTTTCCGGCTGCACACTAAAGTTGGTTAACTGCTCTCTCCCTACACCAAAGTCCATAGAGAAAATACCGCAATTTTATATCAGGGCCCACGCAAAGAATTTATTCATTTACTGCTGTTAGAGATATTACCTTGGACTCGGTGAGTATTTTAGAAACCAGATAAGGCTAAATGCAAGAAAGAGCAGTACTGTAGACTTAAGCAGGTGTATATTTTCTTAGGCAAGTTAAGTGGGGAAAAAAAAAACCAAAATCAGTGAAAGTGTTGATAATATGACTATACTTCAGACAACCACATTCCAAAAAACATTAACTATTCCTTTAATCTATAAACCAACGTGCTTGATCTGCAGATTAACCTCTACTGTGTCATGACGCTGTCACAAAACAGACTTCCCTCACTAACCCACACGACTGTCTCGTCAGGAGGTTCAACAACATGGGAATCTGCAGCTTCACACTTGTTTAAGTTATATTTTGTTCCAATAAATCACCTGTAATGTCATTCTAATACAAGAGAGATTTTAGTTTAGGGGCAAGAGAATTTCAGGTGGATCTTACCTGTCTGAGACTCTGCCTGCACACGCTCAGTGGATTTATCAGTCTGCATGGACAGAGAGGAGAAGCACAGTTGACACACCCAGGCCAGGAAATTCCTCCTGTCACTCAAACTTAAAATTAAACTCTTCTCACCTTATTATTATCATTTAAAGGCCTGTTGATAGACACATAGTGTCTGATTTTTCTGCAAATCACAAAAGATTATTAGCCACCAAGTATTATAAAATATCCAGTATAGTTAATGAGCTGGGGTAAATGCAACTGTCGCTCACTCACCCTCCCTGTCCAATCACAGGTGTGATCTTCACATTTTGCTGAATGCTGTCTCCATTTTTCTTTTTGGCATAATAAATCCCCTGCCACTCCTGTAACATAACATACCAGAGCCAAAAGAGAAGGAATAAATCACAGACATGATGCAAAAACATAGGAAACATTTATAGATGTTTAACCGGCACCATTGGAATTTGTAAAAAGAAACAAAATATATATATATATATATATATATATATATATATATATTACACACACTTATTTAAATGGCTTTAATTATACTGGTTCCATTGCTTTATTATATATATATATATATATACACACACACATATATATGTGTGTGTTTGTGTACATATACTGTATGTGTATAATTTATCATTTTTTTCAGTTCACTATGTAAAACCCCTCAGGTTGCATATTTTTTTTATTACAATTTGTTAATAACAGAAAAATTGATATTGAAATTTTCTTCAATATCAATATTGCAACAGTCCAATAGACATGAATAAAATGTTTCTGCACTGTGCAAAGTGAGACATAACATATACTTGATATTAAATGTTCTGCCACTGATTTATGAAGTATCTCCCTGTTTAAGTGTCTTCGATTCAACTTTTTAAAAACAGTTTTGGCCATATTGCCCAGTCCCACTTATTACTATTCTTCAGTGCACAAATTGGCAAAATTTAAGAGCTTAAAAATTGCCATACGAGTGAGTGTGGAGTAGAGCATGGACATGCCTTGGCATACAGTAGGTTTGGGTGGTAAAGTGTAGGGGGCCAGAGAATTTAAGAGAGCAGCGAGCTGCTTTAATGGGTAGGGGGAGCGCTCCTGGAGTCCAGCACGCGTGTTTCATGTCCACCCCCCCACCCTCGACTGCTGCGGCGGCTTAAAAAGGACCATCCCGCTGTTCGCCTGACTGGGACTGACCTTCGCTCTCTGTGTAGTAAGATTAGAGCGCAGCCATCAACCACTGTTCTTATTCACATGAAACAGAGCTGCTGGCTGGCCAGTGGTGCAGACTCATGGGTGCACACATGGGTGCACATGCACACATGCATCTACAGAAACAAAGGCAGGAGCAGATATCCGTGATGCTTCCGAGGCTGATCTGACTGCGAAGCCATGGTCAGTGACATTCTATTTAATTTGTCACCATACATTATCTCAGTGTACTTTACATGGTGAGGTCAAGACATTACAATTATTAGAGAAACCTAACATGAACATAGCAAGCACTTGGCAACAGTGGAGAGAAATTTTCCCTTTTACCGGGAAGAAATCTCTCTGTCTTGACCAGGTCGGGTTAGAGAGAGAGGAGAGAAAGGAGTGGGAAGGGAAGGGGGTTAGCGAAGGAGAGATGGGTGAAAAGAAGAATGGAAAGGAGAGAAGATGATAGAGGAGAGAGAGAGAACCCAGGAACGGTTGTGTAATTCAGGAATCAATAACATTAAAAATCATCATCACTATCATCTTCATCACCTCATCCAGGGTGTGACATCATGCCTCTTGCTCCAAGAGGCATTTCTGTTTAAATTATGTTTATAAGTCCACACTTTATTTCCCTAGAAGGATACAGGATAGCTGTGAGTTTTCTGAGCTGTGATCTTGTCTGCGGTATTGACAAATTATTAGCACCAACTTTGTGAAGTGTGCTGTCATTTCCATGAACCAGCTTGGAACCCAGACAGTCTCAGTGATATCTCAGTGATAACATGGCTTGACGAAAAAAAAGAAAAAAAAACAGATTTAAAACCCCTCAAATAAAAATATATGTCTCCTTAAGTCTGTGATATCTAAAGAATGTGTTTGCCATTTTACCTCACTACTAGACAGTCTTTTCTGGCTGGAAACTGAAGTTTAAAAACTGCTCACCCTTCTGGCACCAAAGTCCATATAGAAAACCTGCGTTTTTAGCTCATGGGAACGCTTTGCTCGTCTATCGCTGCCTTGTTTGATAAATTTGAATCACTTTGTTGAATCTGAACAAAGGACGTCAAAATTCACATTCCCTAGATGACACATTTGGGATTACTGGTGGAGGCGGCAGTGGATGAACAGCACTGTGCGCTATGTTGTAAAATCGCTGGTTTTCTCTATGGACTTTGATACAGAAAGAGAGAAGTTTACAAACTTCATTTACCCAAAAGACAAGGCCTTCTAACAAAGAGAAAAAGCAGTAGGATATTACAGACTTTAGCAGGCTTAGAGTTTATTAGGCCAGGCTTTTTGTTCAGTGGCTAAAATCTGTTTATTTTCTGGATATATTGATATATAACATGGATATATTTTATATCCATGTTATGCGTGAGAGTCAGGGAGTGTCTGAGTCTCAAGCTGCTTCCCAAAATCAGCCAAATGTTTGGCAAAATCAGTGTTGATAATGTACCAATACAATGCATGCAACCACTCATAAAAAGTTAACTGGTTTTAATGATGTGGCAGACCTGTGTACTATGTCTGTGTGCCTTTTAAAAGGGAGTTAATTCATTCAAAACTCATCTTAAACTTTGTAATTATTCTTCAGGACAAAGTTAAAAAGACACTGATCAGATACAACATTAAAACAAGTTAGCAGTTTTATTGTTGAATCTGATAAGTTTTTTAAAAAAAAGGTAGTTTGACATGTTAAATGCAGACAATGAGAACAATTTAACGGGTCTTACCTTTCCTTTCCGTATGCAGGAGTTTATTGTTTCAAGGAGATCAGGCTTATTCTTCTCACTTTTAGGCACTTCTATTATTTCCTTCCCTATTAACTCGCCTTGTTGGTAGCCCATTATGGAAGCGTAGGCGGGGTTCACGTACTGTGAAGGAGAAGTAACAAGAATTACACTAGAACAGAGGCACAGTCATGATTGCGACCTCTTACCAACCAAAAACAAATAATGTTTTCAAATTGACACATTTGAAGCACATTTCATTTTACACGAAAAAACACAGACTCCACCACTCTGATGTGAACAACAGAAGCCATTCAGAGGGACAGAGAGCGAAACTATCGCTACTGAGATCTGGGGTCACAAGACACGAAGAGGCACTTAGCGAGGAGACATGGAGTGAAAAAGGGAGAGACAGAGAGATAAAGAGATGAGTCACATTGAAATAACTGTAATCTTTACATTCGATTAGAAAACCCACTTGAATTACTTGATCTTCTGATGTGATCTCTATGGCCTCCTGGCTTTGTTCTAGGGCTGTGAAAATGGCATTTCCAGCCCTTGTACATGTGGAAAGACAACAGAATCAGTGTTAAAATCTGCAACAAAACAGTGTCCAAAAATGTATCAAATTATTTAATTACACATGTATACATGGTAAAAAAGCAGTGGTAACTGATGTCCATTATTGAACACTCCAAACCAAAACAACACCATTTTGGCAGGAAAATGCGCTGTTCAAATCCAAAGACATACACTATACAGTATATCTGGCAGCATATATGGACAAAAGTATTTGGCCACACCCATTAAGTAGTGAAATCCAGGTGTTTCTATTAGGCTTTGGGCTCAGCCCCTTATCTCCAATGAAGAATTAACACTTCAGTATACAAAACAAATGCTATGTTTCCAACTTTGTGGCAACACTTTTGAGGACAGACGTGGTTTGATAAGTTTGGTGTGGAGGAACTTGACTGAACCCGCACAGAGCCCTGACCTCAACCCAATCAAGCACCTTTGGGATGACCTCATCAATGCTCTGAAGAATGAATGGGCAAAAATTCCAATAAAAACTTCAAAATTTCAAGGAAAGTCTTCCAAGAAGTGTGGAAGCTGTTAAAACACCACAAAGGGACCAACTCCTTATTAAAATACTATTAAAGTACTGTATATGTATTTGAATATGTCATTACAGTCTAAAAGAACTAATCATTTAACATTCTTTTTATCAGTGCAGTATATTTGGGTTCCATGTAACTAATCTAAAATTTAAACACAACCGTACACTGATACAGCACGACTCACCTTAGTTTGAACTGCGCCCGCACCTCACCATGCTCCAACTGTAGCAGCTCATTGTAGCAGGCCATCATATTGGCATTCTCCACATATCTCTGAGGGTCAGACAGCAAAACCAAGCAACACGGCTCAGTCAAAGGTGAATAAAATGACTCAGTACATTTATAGATGTACATTTCCATGCATAGGTAAGTTGATCTGTGGTTGTGGCTCAACTGGGATAAATCCTTTAACTAGACTATGGTCCTTGTGCCAACATAAAGCAAAAGCACTTACAGGTAAATTATTTAGTTTAGTGTGTCTGCCTCCACTACACTAGATGACGATATGCCCCCTTTCTGCTTGTTAGTTTTAAGCATTTTCTTGTTCTTTTTCAACACCACAGACCAAAACATTCTTAGCTGGTGCCTGGTTGGTAACAGGAACGATCCAATACCAATTTCTCTCATACAATACCAATACAACATCATAACTTTGAGTAACTTTTGTTACTGATATCAGTCCAACACAGTCATTTTTACACATTTCAAAGCTAAAATAAGAGTCAGAGTGATGGTTAAATGGCTTGTTGCTGGGGAAATTCGGGTCTGTTTTCACTCCCCCTACTGTCTCCAAGCTTTGCCTTGCAAGATCAGGGCCACCGACCCGGAGTCCTCGGGAGGCATCGCGAAATCTCGGGTCTCACAGGAAGCATGATGTGCTTCACGGCAAGGCAGCAATAGCGTTATTTTAGGTGTTCATCATGGCAGAGCCAGTGAGAAAGAGAAAACTGTTGTCAGAGGGCGTGAGGAAGAGGAAATTAATGCCTGACCGAGCGAGGGGCCACAAACAAGCAAGCGGTGACCTGAAAAACACAGAATCATGCAAAACAGATGCCGACTGGCATGAACATGGCTCCACGGCTTGTGTTCGCCGGCTCCGTTAAAAACAAATGCACATGACCAGAAGAGGGGAAGGGAGGTGCGGTAGGACTGTCAGTGGTAAGTTTTTATGACAGTGAGGATAAATTGGTAGACGATGGATGGATGTTTACAGCGATGTGGCAAAAATATGTACCAGAAAAAAGGTGGAAAAATGGTCAGACCTGCAAAAAAGTTGTGCTTTAACTTCAAACTTCTCCACATTTTTCCCTCACTGTTCTTTTTTCTGTGAAATGGCTTCTTGTATTATTTCTGTGTCCAAGCCCATGGACAGGAACTGTGCAACACGTGCAGAGCACTTAAGTGTGTTCGTACATATTCAGTAGTAATTTGACTTCCAACCGCATTATCTGGGTGTGTTAGTCCGACTTTGAGAAATTTGATTTCATACTATTTTACCCTGACGCGCTGTTTCACCAGGAGTAACAATGATTCAGAATATAACAAACACACACAGCAACACACGCACACACACACACACACTGTGTCGCTCACCCTATTAAAGCCAGCATTGATCAGGGGCATCACAGAGGCTTCTTCTCTGTCTGGCCTTAAAAAGAAGGAACATATAATTACCTGAGCACTGACATGATAAATCCATGTTTAGAGAACATAAGCAGGTTGCATCATATGACAGGCTGCAGGCCTTGAACAGACCTCATGCATTTAAATTTTAGCAATATTCCTCACAACCTTAAAAAAGACAAGGCAGAGAAGAAGAAGAAGAAGATCTAGGAATTGCACATACCTTTTCACAACAGCGACTAACACAGTGTTTTCTGAAGAGTTCACCGCTCTAATTGACCTGAATGTAAACAGAGGGAGCCTTTTAGCCAGCGAGCAGGCCGGTGGAAAAACCCATGGCATCAAATCAATGTATTTTTCAGTTTTTCACGCTCCGATTCTCCTCGGCAGGCAGAGCCCAGTGGTGGAGCTCTGCGAGGAGGCCTAGACCTCTGAAAGAATGCTGTGTACAGAGCCACTCATCCGCCTGTGGTTTTCCCCAGCCAGTGGTCATAAAGGCCCTTTAGTTCCCCCATCTGAGCTTGAGCGTGTACATTGAACATATGGATTGGTCAAAATGAATAGGGTTAACATACACATTGGGCAGGGCAAATGAATGTTTGTAAATGTGTTTTTGGTTTGAGCAGGGGCTAAAGATAGAATGGTATGGGCAGGCACTGCTCATTTCTTATTGCCGTGAATCCGCTATGTAGCAGGCACTCTATGGGAGCAAGTGAAGCCCAGAGTGAGTGGGACATTTATGCTCATGGACAGTCATAATCACACGTGTGACCAAATGTAATATTACACAGGAAAGGAGCGCTATAATTGGTCCTGTCAAGATCATGTGTTTTGGATTATGTGACCGACCTTTCATAAGTCACTACCAAAATTAAAATTAACTTCAACTGTGTCCACTGCAGTAGGGATGCCTAACCAGGGGGCGTTTGCAATTTAGACAAATAAAAACATTCAATTCACTTTGATTAAAATATCACGTTTCAGTTGGCTTAACAAAATAATCAATAAAAATGACTTTAAAAATTGTGAAATAGTTAAAAGTAGTAGGTAAATGCTTAAAATAGTAAAAAAAAAGAAATGCATATTGTTAATGGAGATATATTAATTGTTGAAACTAAAAGGTGCAGTGAAGTTAAATTACTCAAAAGAAATGATAAAATTAATCATCTTAAATAAGAGCTAAATGCCTGAAGCTTCCAATCCTGGTTGGAAGCATGAATGCAAACCTGCTCATACTGACCTAATGATAATAATAACTTAATTTATATAGAACCTTTCTAAACAGTGTTACAAACTGCTTAACAATTAAACGAAGTATGTGAAATACCAACAAAAGGTAGTAAAACACAAGCAGATGACTCACCAGAGATGACCATAATGAAAATTAGTGGAATTTAATAAAAACAACATAAAACCAATAGAGAAGACATGAAAATAGATAAGAATGGTGAATGACAAATATTTGGAATTTAGATTCTTCCCACAAGTTATAGTTCAACTGTTTGGAAAACATATTTCACCAACATAAACATTTATTCAGAATTTATTTTTGAATGACATTTATATTAAAATGAGCTCATATGCATGTTTGAATTAGTGAAAATGAGGCGGTTGATTGAGTTTAACGAGGATAAATCAGACGTTGACACAGACAGAGTCTACCTCCAAGTAAACGTACAGCGCTGATGTGAGAACTCACTTACCGGCACAGTGCTTCAGCGTCAAAGTGTCTGGAATGTCTGTGGTCAATGATGACAAGGTCGTGATGCTTCTCCAAGAAGCATTCAAGAGCCGACTCTGGTGTTCGCGCCATGCTGCACCTGAAGTTCGCCTTCTCACATGCCCAGTAGAAGCCATTACTCTGACTGTCCTCTTTGGCAAAAACTAAAAGTACCTAATAAAAAAAAGCAGAGAAAAAGCATTGGAGGTTGACTGATGCAAGGTTATCTATGGCTGAGGCTGCAGGTAGCAGGTGACAGCTGCTGATTTAATAACTAATTATGCACAGAATTGTTTTTCAATAAATTTTAACTTAAAAGGAGCTGTAGGTAAGAAATGCATTATAATAAGTCATAAAAAAGACCACAATACGTCCTCAGAGATTAAGGGAACATTAAATTGAAATACTAGTTTGACTGATAACAATGGTTCAGATTCAATTTCATTCCTCGGTGATCTGCCTTTCTGTTCATTCATTCATTGAATAAAGCCAACTTTAAAGCCAAGTTTCTGAGGCAAAAACATAAATACAATATAATGTTAATCTCTTCATTTGCATCTGATGTTATGCCCTTAAGGCTGCGTACATGAGAATGCTTTCTAGATTCTTTGCTCCATATAACAAAGAAATCCTTAAAACTGAATCATTTTGGTTTGTGGACAAAAAATGTGACATGTGAGAACATCATCATTTCCAAATTTGGTAAACACAAATCAACATTTTCTGACAATTTACGGACCAAAGAAATACTTGATTATTCAAGAAAAAAAAAAAAATCGACAGATTAATCGATTATGAAAATAATCGATTAATGTTGTGGTTAATAAAACTTGTTTTTTCAGTTAAAAGTTAATGTTTAAGTTAATATGTTATTTTAATTGAAAATTATGGCGTTTTTCTTGTTTCAAGCATAAAATGTAGTTTGGAGAGACAGACCACTAGTGTTGTTAAATAACTGGTTACTGAAGTCAAGCAGTTATTTTATTATAAGCTGTGAACGCACCATCTGAAGCGGACCATCCAACTGTATGGACAAATATTTACTGTACTAACAGCAATCTTATCCCAGTAAGTTAATTTAATTGTTTTAAACTAGTACTTTAAACTACAGCTTTGTTTTATTTATTTTATCTTACTATACTGCTAAGTTGGTGATTGTTGCCAAACAGAATATCATTGTGTGGAAATATACAATGACAATAAGTGTTAGACTTTATCCAGTGGTGGAAAAAAAAAGGAATTTATCAGCCATCAGCTGCTCAGATTTCTAAAAACATTGGCACCAGTGTTTGGCACAAACAAACCCTTATCAGTTGACCCAGAGAGTGTGAAAATAAAATGAAAAAAGAAACTAAATACATATACTAAATATACTAAAAACAAACATCAGAAAAATCCTCACATACACAACAAGTCAGCCGCGATATTAAAACCACTCACGGGTTTGCTTATTTGTTCTTGTCGTATTAATCAGCCCATGATGTGGGTTTGACTGTGACCTCAGGCCTCCGGTGGTCAGGACCTGATTGATCAAGCTCTGCTCACACTCAGTTGTGTCAGAGATTTTATCGTCCACTGCCGTGATCTATGACACAATTAGGTGAGGTGGCCTTGACTGGCTGCGGCCCCTCCCACTGCTCTGCCAAGGCTGTGGTAGAAAGTGCTACTGCTGCAACCGTCACACCGGCCACCCCGCCGCCCCCACCCCGCCGCCCCCCCTCGGGCAGCATACTTTCATATAACCCCTCACTTGCGTAAACACAGGACTGGCACTTTAGGCCCACCTCCAAGAGCAGTGCTGCACTAAGAGTAGATTCATGAGTCACCCTCAAACAGACGTCATCTCCAAACGCTGGCAGGGAGCAGAGTGAAATGTAAAGAAGCCAAAGTTTGTCCTGCAGTTTTCACGCTGCATCACACCTGTTAGAAGCCGAGCTGAGCCAAAGACACGTTCGTGTTTTCCTCCAAACAATGAGGCAGGAGAGGATTTCTTGTTCCTCTTGTTTCACTCTCGTGTCTGCTGCTGCTTTATTTAGGCACCCATTAAAGCATTAACGCAATTTCAGTGCCTGAGTGGGGTGTTGCAAATGCAGACCGTGTTCCACGTACAAACATTTTCCCGACAAGCAGCAATAAGTGTCCAAGTCATAAATACATCACCTGTTAGTCCTGCAGCTATGTTTGGTACGCACAGGGAATTAGATCAGAATTCCACATTGGGATGTTGGTAGAAAAGTCAACATTCCTGCAGAGGTGGTGGGGGACCAGGGTGATATAGGCTGTGATAAGGTCTTTTCAGATGCCTGCAGCTGAGACTAGACAGATACGCAGCACTCAGTAACAACACGCACATCCGCAACAGACCAAAAATCTGCAATCTAAAAGTTTGTTTTCCGAGTGGAGAAATGCTGTTTATGCTCCAGAGAAAGTAGCGTGTAGGCAGTGTTTGCCTTAAAGAGACGGGGAGGGGGGGGGGGAATGTTTGAAGGGGGTTGTGAGCATTTTGGCAGGGTGTGATTGCCCTGTCTAGAACACGTCGTCGATGAAAAGGCCCGGGCAGATCCTGTGAGCCATGAGAAAAGAGGAGGAGGCCATGACGGGATCAGCTGTGAGTGACAAAAACAGGAAGGGGATATCTCTCTACCTCGTTTTCCTACTGCAGTCACACTGGAGCGCGTGTGCACTTACAGTGCATATGACATCAAATCCACTGATTTTAGTTATTTTAATTTGGGAATATATTCAATGAAAGAATCCATGTAAATGGGGAGGCAAGAAACAGTTATTTTCATTGATGAAATGTTTTGCCTGTTAACGGATTTGTGTGGAGGAAGAAGCTGGAGGTGACATCAAAACAGTTTGAAACCCGTAGACCCATGGTTCACAAACAGTGGTGTGTGTACTACCAGTGGTACGCGAGCTTCCTTTGGTGCTATGCGGAGGAAAATCAGAAATACTCTTCTGCTGTATACACCAGAGTATGTGATCAGACTGGAGCTGAGGAATTTTGAATGGAGTGTGGAGAAAATGAAACAAATAATATTAAATTGAATAATAATAATAATTAGAGCCATTTTATCTCTCGCTCCATCCTAATCTAATTTCACTATACTAGTGTCTGCGAGGATATGTGAGGAAGAGGAGGATGATGAGAGAGCAAGTGATCTTATTGGGAATAAATCTGCCTCCTGTTATAAGTCTGTAGCTGACCTTTTTACACCACTGTATTTTAACTGTATTGGTGATAATGGTGTTACTTCGAGAACCCACTATTTTCTCAGGTGGTATTTGGTGTAAAAGCTGTGAGAACCACTGCTGTAGACCATAGGAAAATGTAGCCTTTGTATATTCTATGCTGAGAAAAATTTGTTTACCCTTTGACAAATTGTGATATTAATATACTCTGTCTTCCTCCCACAGTTCAAAAACATGCAGATTTGGGGATTAGGCTAATTAGCCTAATAAGTGTGAATGTGAGGGTGAATGATTGTCTGTCTCTATGTGGCCCTGTGATGGACTGTTGACCTGTCCAGGGTGCACCCTGCCTCTCGCCCTATGTCAGCTGGAGTTAGGCACCAGCGCCCCCCGCGACCCTCAGTGGATAAAGTGGTGGAAAATGAGCGAGAGTGAGTGAGTGAGTGATATTAACATTTTTAAAGTGACATACTCTGCTCTCAAAATTCTCACAAAAGATGTACTGCATAGAAACAAGGTGCGTATCCATCAAACAAATGAAAGGAAACACAGACAATTTGAAATGAAGAAAATTACACATGGGGTCCAGTAGGTGGGGAATAAGTGTCGTCGAAACAGATTCAGCAAGTAAAGGACAATGTTCAGAAACCATGTGACTAAAATGTGACTGAGGAGAAAAGCCCAACTGACTTTGATTATGCCAGCTTATTCCCTTAACGAAATAATTTTTTTTTATGGAAACCAGAAACCAGATCTTTGTGACCAAATGTCAGTGTGTTGTGTCTCTTATAAATAAAATGATAATGCTAGGAGTAAAACCCGTGATCTTCTCTTGGCCTGAGGTGCATCAGGTGCTTTGGGTCTAAATTTAACCACACAAATAAACCTGAAATGGTTCTCACCACCTGATTTCTTCATCTGATGCCAAAGGTGCCACAAACAGTTGAAACCCTATCATGATGGTAGACATGTAAATACAGTAAATGAGTGGTTCAGAAACATGCTCACATGAATCTGTGAGTTCAGCAAATCCTCACATACTGTATGTGAATCTGGAATTGTACAATGCTTTGTCATTTTTCTGCTTAAAAAATTATTTAAAAAAATATTACTATTCTATTCACAGAATTTCTTCTGTTTTGGTATAAAGGAGTGCATTTTAATTGTAATCTATGCTGTATAATAACCATCCCAAAACAAAAAAACATTGATTTAAAAAGCCTGAACAAGTGGATGAAACCAAATTTTGCACACACTCAAAATATTTCTCAAATTGCTAAAAAGCTGACTTTGCAAAGTCTCCTAACTTTCACACAGCAGCAGCAGCGGCAGCAGCAGCAGCAGCAGCAGCAGCAGCGGCGGCAGCACATGCCAGCAGAGTGAGCACAGTAGCACACTGTAAAATGAGCCACTGAACGTCAGAGAATGTCCTGTTTGCAGTGATGAAACTCATCCATAGATCCTCTGTGCAGTTCTACCATAATGTGCATTGTTCATTATGGTATGTTCTCGGTCATAAATGTTTGGCCTTGTTGCCTTGACAATGCATCGCGCACACACACACACACACAATACGTCCTTTAAATATTTTTCCTCTCCTTTTCTTTGAATGTTTGCATGGGCCCTTCAACCCCCCCCCCCCCCCACACACACCCCCCCCCCCCCCCCCCCCACACTTCCATCTCTGAGCGAGGTGTGGTATCTTTAAAGAAATTCAAATATACTTCTCACTGCAAACAAAAAAAAGTAGTGTTTTGAAACAGTAATGTAAGACAAATGCTCCCAAATTGTGACAGTCACAGCAGGTTTAGCTCCAAGGCTCAGCTAAAAGCCCGTAAATGATATGGACATAAATATTACACCACAGCTAGTGTGTATGTTCGAGCACATACACACTGTGTGTGTTCAAATATTTGGCACTGTTTTTACATTACCTGAAGTGGGTCTTTAAATAACTTCATTGGTCCAAATTGCACCTCTGTGTATGTGGTCTGAAAGATAACAAGGAAAAACACAAGGATTAGAAAACAAAGATTTACAGGCGTGTTGTTTTCTCACCTATTTCATATGTTTTTTGTGTGTCTTTTTGACAAAGCTTTTTCCGTGTGGAACTGCTGCTCTGCTCTGTGTTAGTAGGCCTGACCAAAACAGTTATGACAATAAAGCTCAATCAATCAGTCACTATTGATAATATTTGTCAATAATAATAAATAAATCAGTTATTGTAGAGTGATTTTTACCATGCAAGGACAAGTTGAGGAAACTAGTTAATTGTGGTTTCAAAATCACAAAAATAAAATTTAAGTAATATGACATGGCAATTTTATAATTATAAAGCAATACAGTTATTAATTTATTCCCCAGCTTTCTTTTTAGTACCTACAATAATTTAATGCAATTTTTGCCACATTCTGCACTCACACACTTTTAAAAAAGTGACAAAATACCATCTTGAAGATAAAACATCATAAAAATCTATTTCATGATTGTTACATTTTTTTTCCATGTTTAAAACTCTACTAATGTGTAGTATCCATGAGACTGAAAAAAAAAAAACCTCCAATCAGTGAAATTTGAACAGACGTGGGTTTTTTTTGGGATTTGTGGAAATCCCCAGCAGACAAGACCATCTTATTTCAGTTCAGCCTCCACAGTCGAAAAAAGGGCACCCGCCTTTGTCGGCCACATAGACCACGCCCTCCGAATAAAACAGCTCCCGAATTCAGACACAGCACAATTCAAGTACTATGCTTAAACAGTTTTACACTTCCACTCCACCAGGACAACTGAGAGGTTAACTTTATTCATTTTACTTCCACGCAGTTTTTTTTGTTTAAAGCTGCAGTGTATAACTTTTGACTAAAAATGAATATTACACGTAAGCCACTGCCAAATGAGTTAAAACTATGTTGATTAATGCTATCAGGTCCAATTGAGGCCCACGTGGCGACACAGTGGCTGGCATTATTGCCTCACAGGAAGAAGGTCACCACTTCGAATCCCAGTTTAGCCTTTCTGTGTGGAGTTTGCACATTTTCCCCGTCTGTGCATGGGTTCTCTCCAGGTACTCCGGCTTCCTCCCACAGTCTAACACCCTGGACAGGTTAGCTGTCCAATGTGCGGCCAACACACAGAGATAAACAACCAATCACACACACACCTACTGTTACAGTAATTTAGAGCGTTCAATTAACCTCAGCATGTTTTTGGGCTGTGGGAGGAAACCCGAGAACCCACAGAAACCTCACGCACACACATGGAGAACATGCAAACCTGGGTCTTTCTGCTGCAGAGGCAACAGCACTGCAATAGTTAAGTCAACTTTAAAAATTCACAGTAATAGCTCTCCTTTCTATCTTAAAGTAGAGTCCTTTAAGTATAAGTCACAGTCCAAAAGTAAGGCACCTGAGGCACGCTGGATCATAAAAATCCTTCATTTAATAATTAAAAATACTTCCACGTTTAAAATATACCAACATGCTTCCACTCCACAGTCTTCACCATGGCACACATCATCTAATAGTAATTGGGGAAAGCACTCAGAGAGTGTAAACATCAGCCCAGGCCCTGTTGTGTAAGTTGGATAACGTTTCTTTCTTGAGGCAAAAACCTACAATCCTGGAAAATGTCATCTAAAACTTCCAATGATGCAGCAGCAGAATAGCAAAAACAAAAGTTTGAGATTTAATCTTCCGATTTATAATTCAATATTAGACTCAGAGAAAGGAAAAACCCTCCAGACTGACATGAGCATGAGCTTACTCTTCTCTGTCTGCAAATAATTTAGCTTCCTTCCTGCTAAATGCAAGCCAGCTCAGGGGTTAGTAACCATAGCAACCAAGCCCCTTGTGGACCGCCATCCCTCTAGAATTCCTCTTCTCCGTAAACAATCTACACATGTGAGGAGGAATACAGAGAGGAATTTTAGAGCGTGCCAGGCTAGAGTAAATCACTTCTTGCTAAATTGTAAGCCCTTTACAA
This sequence comes from Brachirus orientalis, assembly GCA_016785285.1. NCBI lineage: Eukaryota > Metazoa > Chordata > Actinopteri > Pleuronectiformes > Soleidae > Brachirus > Brachirus orientalis. The sequence goes on from JAFBJR010000172.1 coordinate 13,296,120, forward strand.
GCTTCATGGGACAACAAAGGGGGAGGTGAGGAAAAAAGCTCATTAGCCCTCAGTCGAGGCCAAACTGACGTCATCGTGACACTGGACCGTTTGTTGTAGTCATTCACAAACAAAGAGTGTGCCATCAAGATGGCTACAAGCTCATACTCTGTGATCATCTGATCCTCCACAGACACGAGGACCTGGTCGCATGATAGACTCATGTGCAGTGAAGAGACAGAAAGTGTGTGTGTGTGTGTGTGTAAAGCAGGGTCTCATGTATGGAAATGTCTGAATCTCAACCGTGTCTCTTAAGATTTATGTTCCCACACAGCTAAACTGCAGTCTCAATGAGGTTTTCTTGGGACCTTATTCTGTGAAACAAATATGTTATCATATTATTTATAGGTCACGCAAATCAACATAATGGTGGTTTAAACTTCATGTAGCGCTTTTGGCATTTTGAGGTCAGATGGTGGACCCACAGCAACATGTCAGTACGTTCTCTTCCTGGTTTTCAATAAGCCAGTCTGACTTATGTGTAACAATGTAGAGACATTCTACAGTCGGTGTCTGCAGAACTTAAACAGATTGTTTGGTGACAAATAGTGCTCAGCTATACTGTCTCCTCATGATGCTGCCAAAGGCTAACTACTAAAACAACTTCTAAACCCGCTAATGTAAGATTAAAAGTCCAGGTTTCCCCTTAGAATTTAACTGTAATTTTTGTGCATTTACTATAGATGGCTTTCCTCCTATACACTTTGAGCATTGATGATACTCAAATATGACATCAACAGACTGCTGGCTATGGATTGGTCAGAGAGCGCCGCCAGTGGAAGAATCATTAGTGCGATGTCCGACACAAGAATCAAACCTGCCGTTTGTTTGTGCTGCATATAAAACGACGTTATGGCAGCAGCCGTGCTATGACAACACTGCCTATATCGACGAGGTAACAGTGAAGTAATGGAAAATGACATGTGTGATACCAAACCAAGTAGTCAAATCATGTGGATCCCTATAGTGAAAGAATTGTATGATAGATAAGCCTGACACTTGGTGCTGGAAGTAGCTATAGGCGATTAACAAAGCAGTATCTGTCATGCCTAACTATGTATGCTGTGTCCACTATTGTTGGGTACAATTTGTCCAGCAAAAAAACCTCGGCATGGACAGAACATCCAGGAGCTCCAGTCCAATCAGGTTGTGTAGGTTTTGAGATGAACGTGATATGATTGGTTAGTGCCAGAGTTGGAATAATTCCATGACATAATTTAACTGGCCAACACTTCAGCTGCCACTTAAAAAGGGCAATTCTCTACTTCTGACAAATGCAATTCGATACACGATACAGTTCTGCAACATATGATGCTGCTCCATTCCATTCTATTCAATTTATTTGTTCACAGTATAGTAAGGCCAAAATCTTTACAATGAATGAGAAGCCTCCTCCACATACATGTGAGATGACTGTAACCAGGTCCTGGTTATGAATGTGGTTAGTTGTACGACGTAGAAAGTAAAAGCACACTAGGCTGTTTCTGACACACCATGTCAGAACATTAAAGGCCCAGTGAAAAGTGGTGTAATGGTGCGACTGCAGAATCTGACAAACAGAGAACTCCTCCGCTTACTATCATCTTCTTCACCAGCAGGTAAACTTTAGTGTCATAAATTAAAAACATAAATTAAAAAAATGCAGTTCAGATGTGTGGGAATGTAGTTTTTCTGAGAGTGGTGAGAGATTCTATGACTTTGACCACATGAGTCTCTATGAGTTTCTACCAGGGATTCTAACCACTTTACTTTCCTACAGAGTTAAAAAACAAAACAAACATGTGTTTAATATGGACTACTCCTAGGGCCCCTGTATTGCAATAAAAACTTTGTTAAAAAATTTGTTGGACAATATTTTTAGGTTTGGTGTGAAATTCTTTAATGCGCGCTCTGTAATCTCAATGTTTTCTCTTCTGATAATTACAATAAAGCACTATTACTACTGAATGTCATTAAGCATGTTTCCACTGTGATGCTTTGTGTTGCTCAACTAAAGCTAAAATGTCAGGAGATTTGGAGTTTGGCCACAGAATGTGCAGCTCGCTGAGGAGAGAGCGAGCAGCACATGGTTCCACGGAGACTTCTCTCTCTAACTGACACTGACACAACCAATGCAACTGCAGCCGAGGTTGTGTAACTCAAATAGCCAGCCTTCCACACACACACACACAGAACTGAACCTGCCAGCCTTTTCAGGCAACACACTGCTTTTGTACATTACACACAAACACACATCGGTTTCCATGACCTCAGAGGACATTGCATTGGCTTAACATTCATTTCCTGGAGACTTACTCTAACCTTAACCTTAACCTCAGCCTAACTTTAAAAACATGTCTTCATTATGTTATGGGGACATGATTTGTGTCCCCATAAGGAAGACAAGTCCCCATAATGTGACTGTGTAAACAGATTTAGGTCCCCACAAAATAAGGAATACACACACAGAACTGAACCAGTCTGCCAGCCTTTTCAGGCAACACACTGCTCTTGTACAGTACACACGCACGCACACACACACACACACACACTCACTGCAATGAGTCAGCCAAGAATTTGCATCCCACAAACATCATGCTGGCACTCACCCAGAGGCAAACAAAGCAGGGGAAGTGAGTGCTGAGAGTGTAGGCCAGGAAGGCTGGTACTATGGACATGCGTGTGTGTGTGTCTACGTAACTCACATCCCGCCTTCTTACTCTACACTGTTGTGTTGTATCAGTCACCAGTGTTGCAAACAGCACAAACAAGGACAAAGACATAACCAAGACCAGAATGTACCAAGTCCAAGACTAGACCAAGAATTTTAGAGCCTGAGACCAAGTTGAGTCTGAGGCCAAGGTGCTTAGATGTCAGTGAGACATCACCAGTCATCTTTTATTTACTAAAAATAATAGCAGTGAACTGAAATAGCAAATTTCAGTTCAGAGTGAATTTTTTTATCCCCAGTCATATTTTGAGAACCAGAAATCCTTTAAGAAATTGCTTTTGTTACAGCTACTCCAACCAAGAACAGCCTATATTATAAAGATACATATACTAAGACATTACCTAAAAAAACAGAAAAAAAATAATAAAAGAGTAAAGATTGCATCCAATAAAATATTTACCTCTGTGTCAAATATGCAAGAACTGAATGTATTACTACCAATATACAGTGTGTTGACAGTAGGGCTGCAGTGCAGTTTATGTACAAACAGAGATACAATTCCTCCTTCTCTATGAGAATCTCAATGCAAAGAACTTTCAAAGAAAACTAACAAACCTTTACCCCTGGAAAAAAAAAAGAATGGTGGATTGTGCAAGGTGAAGTGACAGGAGCTACTATGCATCACAACCTGAGACTCACAGCCTCTGTAAGACATTTACACACATACATTATACCAAAAATGTACAACTTATTATATGTATATGGGACAGATTTAACATTGTTGATGTGTACAATGTAACCATGTAACCAAGCATAAGGACTATACACAATCACAATAATGGTTTGTACAAATAAATCAGTTGTTGTCCTAATGAGTCTTTCATGAATAGACCAAACAAGACTGAGGAAAAGTCAGAGACAAGACCTTCAAAAAGTGGTTTTGAAAGCAAGACTGGTCTCAAGTATGATAATAGTTTCTCTGAGACATTTCTCTGTCGCTCCCTCACACACACAGATAGACAGATAGATAGACAGATAGATGCTTTATTGATCCCGAAGGAAATTCAAGCATCCAGTAGCAGTATACATACATTTAACATACATACATTAGAGTTAACCTATAACACAGTCACCATACGCTGAGTTCAACCTGAGATAGGTGTAAATTTAAATGTGTACAGAGAAATCAAAGAATTTACACATATGTAGTAAAATTAAACATTTGCATAGAGTTTAAATATGTACAGAGAAATTTAAAAAGTGCAGAGGTTTAAAACTGTGAGAGTTTAAGAATGTGTATGGGGATTAAACATTTGCATGGAAAATAAATATATACTCTAACTGTGTTAAGTTAACCCGTGCTAAATGTCTATACAAAAACTATTAGAAAAAAAGACAGTTACTAGAAATAAAAATCTTGAATACAACTATAAACTATATTAAAATATAAATAAAAACAATAAAAGTGACTGTGGTGTCACTTGTGTTTTATACAACTACGAACTATATTAGGTATAGAAAATAACTTTGTAATAAAATGTATTATACAACTGTAAAGTATATTAAAAAATATAAAGTGACCATAGAAGTGGTCATGTTTGTGCTTCTATCAGAGTGAGGACCCTCATAGACATAATGCATTCTCTAGCCCCTTACTCTAACCCTAACCATCACAACTAGATGCCTAACCCTAACCCTAACCTAAACCCAATTCTAACCCTAACCCTAAAACCAAGTCTTAACCCTGAAAAAGCCATTTTAAGGGGTGAAAAAAGTGAGGACCAGCCAAAATGCCCACACTTTGTCAAAATGTCCTCACTTTGTAGGAATTATACGAATTTTGGTCCTCACTCTGCAGCAAGTACAAGAACACACACACAAACACACACACCTCCTTGTGTGCTGGGCCTCTTATAATCAGGCGACCAGTTTGTTGAGCACCAGGTTACAATGAACACTCTTAGTATAAAGGTCTGAGTTGAATGTGGTGAATTTTGTTCCCATAGTTTTCTGCTGAAGTGCGGTAATGATACTCACCTCCTTTTTTTTCAAACTCTAACTCTCCCCCCATGGTATAGGATTTTCAAATCTAATTTTCAGTGTTTCAATATTGAGAAATCGCAGATGAGATGATCCAGTGAAGACGCTGGACCACACGCTTGGCGTTTAATCAAACCATTTTAGGGAGGGTTAGGGTTAGAGCTTCCAGGGATTTGGGATCTCACAGAGACAGACTTCAGAATATAAAGCGACATGGAGGCAGACTGTCAGCGTCGTCAGTTAATAGCTGTTGTGTGTCCGTGAAGTTCTGTGCTGGGAAACGCAAAAACTATGGATGAAGTCATGGCTGAGAAGAATCAACTTGGTTTGTACAAGTTACGGTTCTAAACAAAAGTACGCAACATCCATTTCCCAGTCAACTCGCTCTCATTGGTCTTTGCAGGGTTCTGCAGGGTTCTGCTCAGGCCCCATCTCTGTTAAGTCATAAATAACAAATAGGAAGACTCTGATTTGTCCAATGTTAAATTCGGGTCTGTTAACCCCTGACTCTACAGGATCATTTGGGCAGATAATCAAAGCACCCACGATTGTCACAGGAACCAGATCGGGACCAAGATCTGGCCAGTTATCCTCTAGCGTGGGGAAGGCTTTAGACATTGAAACTGTGGAGAGGGCTAGTTTTCATTGTTTACTTTGCTGTGAACCTGGGTCATGAATTTTATAAAGACATTAACACAGAATCAGTTACAGAACTTTGCATATTTAGCATGTGCTGCGCTGATACCCATGCAGTGTCGGCTCAGTGCCACAACCTGTCCTGTCAGTCCTGCACATGTGTTTTCTGTCTCTCTGTTTAACTGTTCTGCACCTAAAGAAAAGTATTTTAAATATACCAGACAGCATTAAGGTTGCAAATGGGTGGGGAATTCCTGGTAAATTCCCAGAAACTTTCCATGGGATTGGGATATTTTTAGATTTCAGGAATATTTGGAAATATTCCAAATTGGAAACCTTTCTTAGGAATTAATGGGAAATTTTTGCAACCCTAGTCAGCACATATACCATGTAATATTTCAGACTTGTCTCTCTTCTCTGGCTGAAGTCATAAAAAGTGAAGATGGCTGTTGTGTCCCGGAATAAAATAAATAAATAAATAATCGAGGACAAGCAATCAGAAGAACATGTTACCAGGTCATCAAAGATCCTAAAAGGGTCTGCAGAGTTGGATCAGCACCATAAAACATGGTCAAATATAAAAGACTGAGAGATGGGAACCAACAGGCAACACATTCCACTCGTGCGCTGATTTCAGGTCTAGAATGCGGCACTAACAAACTCAATATCTTGTTTATCGTACATGCTTTTATTGCCATTTCATTATAAGAGTCATGATAAGGGTCAGAAATATTCAGTGTGCTGCCAAGTTCTGATCTCTGTGGATTTAAAGTGCACAGCGAACAGTGGCAGCGTGAAACCGGCGGTGATGATGTTCACTTTTGCTGCAGCTTTTCTAGTCAACATGGCGGTGTAAACAAACTGAGTCACGTGACGTTTGGAGCATCTACATCATGTGATATGAAACATTTCTTCCTTTTATCGGGCTCGTCTGGTCACATCACAGCTGTTCACGGTCTGCAGTCATCTCAATCATTATTCAGGACAGTCTGCAGCCTCCTGATGTGTTCATTCAATACACCCATGTATTTATATAGCGGAGTTGCCTCTGACCCTGTATCCTGCTTTCAGTGTATCCGGCCCTATAGATCTCCTCCTCCTCCTCCTCCTCCTCCTCCTCCTCTAGCCCACCAGCTTTTCACTCACAGACACAAATGCACACACTACGCCATGCACACTGGGAAAGTGGCTTTCCACTAGAGTGAAAAACAGGAAATTGGATGACATTGTTCGGAGGGCCGACGTCAGCAGTGAGAGATAGAAAGAGTAAACAGCTTCCTCCACCCTCGAGCTGGGACCAGGATGCAGGGAATCTTGCGATGCCTGCCCTTCTTGTACTCCTTAGAAAAACGTGCAGGGCTGCCCCATTCACTCATAATCTCCATATCCCTCACTCTGACACGGCTCTCCGGCAAACGTGGTCTCTTGCACTTCCTGCCATTCTCAAACTTTGCTTCTTCTTCAGTTCCTTTACATCACTTTAAAGAGGACATTCACTGGAAAATCTAATTTCTGAGGATTTTTGGCATGTCCCCGTGTCCTTTCCGAATCTAAACATCACTAAAGTGTCACAATAAACACTTCAGCCACTTCTGAGAAAGAAGGGCTTCTCTGTTTACCTGAGCTCGAGCAAGCGGTTTTGAAAAGTCAAGTTTAGTTACGTAACTCGCACATTTGCTGTGCAACAAACCCTCCCCCAACAGCTACTCCTGGTCATGGGCGTGAACATTCAACCTGAAGAAGAAGAAGAAGAAGCACCGCGGAGCAGTCAGTCAGCTGGTAGCTGGCCAATCACAAGAGACTCAGTGTTCTGGGGGGCGGGCATTAGCTCCGAAACAAGTGCCTGTTCAGACGCTGGCAGAGAACAGCAACAAACGGGCTTAATCTGAAGAGACTATGAGGTTTTGACCACAAAATAATATTTAATTTATCTAAGTAGACATCAGAAAGAAGAGAAGAGATTTTTGGTTCAAAAAGACCATTCTATGTGACCTAGTTAACCTAGTGCTGTGGTCACGACAACACTCGCACTAAGACCAAGTCATGACCAAGACCAGAGCACTATATACTTATTTGTCATGTACACCATTTAAGCAGTTAAACTCAGCTGTTTTTTAACTGCTATATAAAAAAAATTTACACTGGACTGGATTGGATATCAAAATTAGCAACAATAAAGTCCCGTCCTGCCCGTTTAGACCTATTTGGTTGTATCTCAATGTGTAAGTTTTCCATCCAATCACAAAAATTATTCAGTTCTAGCACTCCTTAGCTCCACTTGACTCTACTCAGTTTGGTATCAGGCATGTCATTTCCCATTATTTCCAAGTACCTTCTCAGCGTGGGTGGGCAGCTCGGCTGCGTGAAACTGCCGTGAAGTTGTTTAATACGCGACACAAACACACAAATGAGTGATGAGTAAAGCAGTCCTTTTCGGTGTAGTGAATCGTTACAATCAGTTAATCAAAAAGATTAGTTCAAAAGATTTGCTCACCAAATCGTTCAGTATTTCGTGCATGACTGGAGCACAGACCCCGTCTGAAACGGCCACTGACACGAAACATGGCTGAACGCGTTGAGTTTCAGCTCACAGTCGTCGGCTTTTGTCAGTTCTGTCGCTAAATACACCAGACTCCTCTGTTAAACATTGAGATTTTAGAAATTGTCTTGCTAAATGTTGGAGATTAATGCACGTTCTTCAGGATTTTTGAGTCTCTTTAACTGATCTACAGTTTGACATTATTCGGTTTGATTCTTGTGCCCGATGTTCAGAGTTCGGTAGTCTGTCAAGTTGACGTCACATTTTAGTATCGGCTGCTTGGAACCTCGAGAGAACAGGTACCAAAAGAAGCACCACGTTCTATCCCTAATGTAAAAGCAAAAAAAAAATTCAAGTCGAGTTGAGACGAGTAGTGCTAGAACTATATAATGGAAAAGCACCATTTGTAAAATCCCAGGTGAGACCTTGGTCCTGGTCTAATGACCAGTCTCAAGAGGGTTTCAAGTTCTCCAACTCGGCTTTAACACTTGTCAAAACTTCTCCACGTGAGGTTAAGTTGAATATCATATGCAGAGCTGCTACCGCTGCAGCAAAATTAGACAGGATCAGCTTTTCTTCCCTAAAGTCAATACAACGCGTGGAGTTTTGTCGCGCATGTGTTTGTGTATGTGTGTTCCAGTCTAAAAGTGTGAATCAAATGGAGATGAATCAATGTTCTTCATTAGGTCCGATTAAGGGCAGCAGTCTCAGGTGCAGACGCACACTATGTACCAGACAGACAGACAGACAGACAGACAGACTAACTCTCACACACACTGAGCTGAGTGATGGGCTAAATGGCACAGAGTGATACATCAGCCTCACCACATGCTGAGCCTCTCATATGGCAGCACTAGCTGCCCATGCTGTGTGTGTTACCTCAAAGGGAATAACTCACTTTCATGTGTGGCCCCTTACACCGAAGCCATCGATAACAATCAGGTTTCAAACCTGCAACCACACAAAATCAGTCACCACTCTCGTCACATTCAGTTAAACGTATTCACTTTTAAATATGATGGCATTATGGATCACCTTTTCCAAATGTAAATTTTTAAACAGACATGTGAAAATCATATACGTTATTCCAGTACTACATTGCAAATGTCTGTATGTAATTCCATACTGAAGATTTACATTTATATTTAAAACAATGAATTTGAAACAATGAATTTATTATATGTATCATATATATATAGACACTTTATTTTCCATGTATAAAACAGATACATAAAATATCACAGAATTAAGTACTGTAGGTGTGGATTTTATCATGGAAGCCTAATAAAAAACCCTGAACAATCACTTAAATGTGAATAGTGAGGGGGACATTAATCTCTAATTTGCAGTTTCATGTAATCAATGTAGTTCCCTGTTGATATGCAAATGTCTTCACGGCCAGGACAAACACACACACGACATTTGCACACAATTGGACACATACATCATTATCATCACAGATCAACCTTGGACCACAGAAACCCACATGCTTAGAAGAATGTGGTGCATATAGCTGCAGCTTGAGTTTACAACCGGTGTTTGTACAGAGTATAAACCTAAATGCTGCAGTATCAAACTACTTGTTTAACAAATTATTGAAGCAGTTTAATGACATTTTTGATGCAGTTTATTGACAAAAACAGCAGTGGTCTAGCTATAGCTCTGTCCTCTTTCTGCCACTATATCTCTAACAACGATACCGGCAGCCTCACAACAGGAGTCTTTCACTTCTGCTTTATCTCCTTAAACCTTAATCAAGAATATGACTTATTTTATTGACAGTGACCTTTTTCTTTTTTTCTTTTAATTGTCTACTGTGCAGCTCTCTTTTCTAGGCAACTGAATTAAATTAACTTACTTAAATGCTTAAATACTGGAAATAAGTCTCCTGATTAAAAAAGAAATAATAAAAACTAAACTCTGTAAAACTGGCAAAAACATCTCGTTCCAATTCTTTCATTAAAAAAAAAATGAAAAACTACAACCATGTGTATTCTGGCTCTGTCCACAGTCCAGTGTCAGTCAGGCAGAAGACTTTAGTTGAGTCACTGGCATGGCTCAGGGAAACTAGGCCACTGTGGATCGGTTTGTCCTAGAACACCCTTGCTCTCTCTGTCAAAGCACACGGAGGAAATACCAACTGCCTGTGACACAAACTAAAGGAGCGCACCTTCAAAAATGACCACTGA